>JAKSZP010014557.1:0-195582 GCA_022478985.1 Massospora cicadina
CCAATCCAATGCAAGCTAGTCAGAAGAAAATTCAGGGAAATGCTGATGCAGATTATCAAAAACTGTAAGAATCATTGTGAACAAAAATGACTAATACCATTCCGTTATGAATGCAAATAATTGTTAACACAGTGTTAGCTCTGGAAATCCTTAAACAATTATATGTAGAGGTCACATTCCATATGAAATATTGAGATTGGAGCCTTGAGAAGCTCTAAATATTAAAATATCAGGCCACAGAGAAAATGAGTATTTTAGGCTAATCTTAGCAAAAAAATAAATAAGATGAAGAAAAAAATCAAGTTATCATAAACCTCATTTTAATTGAATTTTGTTTGAAAAAGTGTTTAATTTTCCACCGCTTGCTGACCACACCCATTTTACTAAAAATGTCAGCGGATCTGCCACCTGCTGCTTCAATGTGGGGTAGCGGTGCTCCACCGCCTAGCATTTCTGCCCTGAGGGCAAACGAATCTGCATGGGGTCAAATAGCTCGCCATCTTCCTCAGGCCATTTTGTCCCCCTGGGGACCTAGAGCTCCACCTGGCACGAATCCACCCTTCTCGCCCCCATCCTCTCACCGTACCTTGTTCCAATATCTAATTTAGCCTAAGAGACAACTATGAGCACTTGTTCCCATATGACAACAAGGCAATCATTGAAGTAGCCACTGCTGCATATACACGAGATGACTTTATCAATTTCCGCCCATTAAAGGGCTATTTTGATATTGGCTTCCAGATGGAGGAGGATGCTGCAGCAGCTTCTACTTCACTAATTTACAAAAACACTCCTATTACTACCACCTGCTCTTGCCTTCCTTCAGACACCACATTGGCGGTGTACTTTTCATCCCTCCCATCTCACCTACCACTCTAGTTATTATATGATCAGTTGATGGCGGGGTTTCTAGCTTATGGGACCCATCCCAACCTTGTCTTCGCCATTCCTTCTAGAGCAGAGAGCCTTGCTGCATCTCGTGCCACTCCACCATAAATTACACCACCCTGCCATAGCCTAACAAATCCCCACATGCTCATATTGCTGCAGCGCCTGGCATTTCTTTTGGGCTCGTGTGGATAATGGTCACTAAGTTTGTCCCCTCTGTTTCAGACTTGACCCTTCCAAAAATCCTGCCCCTGAGATACTTCCTCTGGTGTGGCCTCTGAGTCATATTTGGCGGATTCCAATTGGGCGTTTTGTTGCCCCCTACTACTCAACTTTCTCATTCAATGGGCCAGAGTGGGAAATCAGCACTCACCAAGCCACTCACATTATCCCACCCAATTTCACCCACACTGATCAGAATCAGGCTTGGACCACCATTCCCATCTAAGCAGCCCATTTGACTCTTACCCACCCAAAATCTCTATCCACTATTAAAGTGAACCAAAATCCATGGGACTTATTGTCCAAGATTGAAGAATCAGATAACATTGTCACTAATGAGGACTCTGGTGATCCTCTCAGCCCAAGAGAGTGTTTGAGAAAAATTTTACAATTTTTGATTTGACAAATCCCCATCCCCTAAGCAATTTTATCCTAAGCCCAATGCCATCCCCTACCAGAGTGACCACCAGCTCTCCTTAGCAGCGGTGGCCTCACCTATTGAATAAACTTATGCAAAGCAGCAGCCCAATCCATTTCTTAATTCCATAAAGGGCTGACCACAATCACCTTCCCCCCAATTTCCCTGAAGTAGCATAAGGCAAAGGCACCAATTTACTTAATGAAGCTGAAGCTGCTGTCACACATGTGGCAACCCTAGAAGATTTTAATCCATCTGCTAAAATTACCCAACAGATTATCACCAAGTTTTCCCTTCTTCCAAAAACCCACATTCAAGTGGAACACCACTTAGCAGATTTTGCTGAAGCGGCCTAACAAGCTGATCTTGAGGAAAGTAACCAATTTTTCTTCCACTTCCACTCCCACCACGCTGATGCCCCCACACCCTGGATCTCCGCTTTTGTCCAATTATACAACTTCAATGATGCTGCCCAACAGGATATGTCTGTAGAAGAGCTGTCTGACCACCCTTCACCCTCTGCCATGGTGGGTTAGCAGTTTTACGCTCCTCAACTGGTTGGAGACTTTGTTTTGGTTAAATTTTTGGTTTTTGGTTTTTAACCATTCATTCTTTTATCTAATTTTTTAGCTAATCAAGTATTGGTGATGCTCATCCCCTGGTTGGTGTTCTTCAAATGAATTTAAATTTATCAAAATCAAGTTATCATAATAGAGAATTTGATTCTGACAGATGAAATCATTGGTTTTATAATTTTGTAATGCTAGCAGAAATGTGATTATTGGCAGTTGTTGCAGAAAACAATATTGTACTGGTCAATTGAGAGTAACTTGCTGGGTAACAGAACAACAGCAGGAGGAAGTGCTATATTCAAAAAATATCAGTGTTACAATCCTAGGATGATCATGATGATGCGCTAAAATATGATCAATAGTATTGACATTTGGTAATACCCACTGATACTAATGTGACCTTTGTGGTGATCCAATGCCACTGAAGCAGTTGTCAGCAAAGAAATCAGTAAAATGATCGTTGGGATTTTGGTATGCCCATATTAACCAGCTGATAATATTATGATATATCTGCTTATTCACTAGGGGATTAGTCCAACTAGTGGATATAGAAGTTATCATTTTCAGGTGATATCTATTGCTCAGCAGAATTGCCCTAACAGATGTTAGGTAAATCACCATGGGTAATCCATCAGGTCAATATGCTAGATTTCTAAATCCCCTCAGGGAAATCCCTGACAATAAATAAGTCATTAGGTTTTCAATTTTATATTGATAATTTGATTTTTTCCTATGAGTTAATTTTGATTTTTATTAAAAAGGGGGTATATGTGAAGTTGTTGAAGTGCTTACAACGCTTCTAAAACCAACTTATGAGTTAATTAACGAATGAGGGGACTCATTTATTGATAACCTGGAGAAGGATGCAGGGCTAGAAGGTGGCAAAAATGACTAGCTCATTGGGGGAAATCCTCATGTGCATGACTAAATAAAAGCTTTTTAATTAACAATAGTCTCCGTTTACTCATTGGGGCACCATCAGAGGTTGGCGATGATTTCCCTATAAATTCCCTCTTTCTAAAATAAAAAAGCAGATAGATTTAGGGCAATTACTTTTAAATTTTAGACTTTTAGATATTAGTTGTATAGTTGGCTCTTATGATAAGAGTTTAAGGATAGGATATCCTTTGTCTAAAGTATTTGTCTATCAGGATCTCCGCTGGCTCAGCGTGAAGAGAAGAGGGGATGGAAGAGTTCCTTGCCATTTCAGATATACCTTCAAGGACAAGAAGGGCTTGCATCAGTTAAGCATTAGACTTTCCAATCGATATATATTTAAGAAAACTCAACCTAAATATTAGCGTTATACTATTACTACCCAAATTTTAGCATAATAATAATCAAATCAAAGCATTTATCAAGAACTTTTGCAGTAGAATTGGAAGCTAAGGAGTGCATCTCAGTTGGAAGATACAGTTGATGCTATTTACCAAGGGTGATGAGCACATAGCTCCCAACTTTCTACACTGATTGAGCATTGGCTCCTTGTACTTTTTTCAAGTCGATGACAGGTGAATCCAATACTAATTGTATGAAAAAGGATGAATCCAATTAAATGGTGATAAATAACTGCTGGTTAATAAAATTACTAAGATGGATCCAAATCCGGTGCTGAGGATATATACATTCTCATCATCTTGGGAAATCCAAGTTTTTTTGGCAATGGATCTAATCTCAAGGTATTGGAAGATTGACTTGAAAAAATAAGACCAATAGAAGTGTTTGATAATCACTGAATAGGGGTTATACAAGTTGTGATTTAATTCCCCTAAGGGTTATGTAACATGCCAGCCACCTTACAGCGGGCAATGGATTCTATCTTAAGTGATTTAAAGTTGTCTTACATTTTGGTGTACTTAAAAAATCTTTTATCAGTAGGACATTCACTGATCACCTGTAACACTTGGATGAAGTGTTCAAACGCCTAATGGCAGCAAATTTGAAGACCAAGCCAACAAAATGACATTTCTTCAAAAAAAGAGCTTGAATATCTGGGGTTTGTGATAAACTCTGGTGAATTACAGCTGAAGCTGCAGAAAATAATGGTCTTTTAATAGATGTTGATCCTTAAGAGTTTTTAGGACATACAATTCTTTTTTGGGATGGTCATTGCTATCACAAAATTTATCAAAGGTTTCACCAGAATTTCATAACCAATTTCCACCTATTAGAGAATCAAAAAAAGATATTTATTAAAATGAGGAGGTCCAAGGAGCGTTCATTGAGCTCAGAAGATATTTAATATCTAAACCTGGTCTGAAGTAATCAGATTATAATTTAATTTAATTCAATAATTCAGGTAGATGCTTCATTAACGGCGATTAGAGCCATCTAAAGTCAAGTAGACAATGATAGTGAGGAGCATCCAGTGGCATATATAAGTCAGACATGTACTCTGACAGGATGAACTACACCGCGACATAGTGAAAATGGCTTGTGGTGATATACATCTGCAAATTTTCTTGAGCGTATATTCACAGGACATACTACAGGGTTGTGATCAAGCACTTATCTTTATGTAGGTTGCATAATCTTAAAGAATCAGAGGGGCGAATGGCTTAATGGGCTCTGAAGTTTAAAGCCTACAATTTTGAGACTATACAGTGAATGGGAGCAGCCTATCAGAACGTTGATTATTTTTAAAAGTACATGTTGTCCAAGTCTTGTACCTGCAAGCAAATGAACTATTCCAATGGATTATTTAAGGAAATATCTGGGATGAACCCAGGAGATTTAAAGTGCACTGAAGAAAGTGATGGAAAAATTACAAGATGAAGAATGAGCAGCTGTATAAAATGATTGATGGAAAATGGTACTTATTTCCAAACTTTCAGAACGCGCAGAAATTTATATAAGCTGCGCACAAAGTCATAGGGCATGGGGGCTAAAAAATGGATTATCTACGCCAGTAATATTACCGGAGCTCAATCAGTTATGATGTAGCTGACTATCTAGCCCGTTGTGTGAGTTTCAACTCCAAAAGCACCACAAGAATCCAATGGGATACCATTTAGTACGCCCTGGGTTCGCTTGGCACTTGGTATCAATAGATGTGATGGGATCCTTAAGTGTTAGTACTGGGGGAGTAAAGTACAACATGGTTTTGATAGACATTTAACCAAATGGGGTGATACTAAGGTCCTGAGTAGGGTAGATGCAACAAGCACTGTGAGATTCATGCTAGACCAAGTAATGTAAAGGTATGAATGTCAACAAGTATTACTTGGTAATATTGGAACCAACTATACATCCTACATGATCCCAAGACTGTTCAAATAAATGGGGATCTGAGGAGTGGTGTTTAATATAAAACATCCAGAAAGAATGGAAAGTGAAGAGAACTAATGGAACTCTGGTCGCAATGTTGAGAGGTTGGTAGTGGGGAAAACCTCCATTTGGAGATCTTATCTGAGTTCAGTTACCTGTGCGTACAATATCAGTTATCATATGACAACCAGTAAAACGCTGTTTGAACTATCATATGGATGAAGTGCCTCACTGCCGCCAATTTTGTATTCAGCAGTATAATAAGCTTTTGTGGATGAGCTCATAGCAAATTTCTAACCTAACTGTCAAACATCATGGTCAAATTATAATTACAGGCACTGACATTACAATGAAGATAAGAACTAGAGTAGATAAATAGAATGATTGAAATTGACAGGCGCTCAAAAAACCATTCAAGGGATAATGTAGCCTATTGTGATACCCGTGTATTTAGCAGAAGAAACAAGTTAAACGCCCTATGGTTAGGTCATTTTGGGATAATTGCTGAGATGGTGATGGATGCCTATATGCTGAAAAACGTCACTGATGGTCATATAATGAACCAGGTCATAGAAAATACTTAAAGTATTGGATCTAAGAGAAAAGATGTAAAAATAATATAAGTTAAAAAATATAGAGAAAAAATATAAAAGCTAAAAAATATATGAAAATTTATATTTATCTATAAGGAGATATTTTTTATAAAAAAGAAAATCAAAAATATTTTATCAAATAAAATCAATTCTTTGCCTCGATAAAGAGTATCTGGTAGGGTTCCCACCTTCCGTTGTCTTGCAAGGAGAATGTACTACTTTGAAAGTAGCGAAGAAGAGCATGAATAATTGGTAGGACCAGCTTGTGTTGAAACTGGTTCTGCCACAAGGAGAGACAAAATAAGAAAGTTTGAAGATCTGCGCTCATCAAAGTAGTTAGAAGCTTGATCTGGAGAATACAGGATTTAAGGAACTCATTAGCAAGATCAACTGAGATCCTTACTTAACGTGATTTATAAGAGCTTTACCTGGGGGAAAATAGGCGTTTAGGAGGAAGTTTATTGGTGAAATTGACTGAAGTAGTACTGGTGTAGCGTGTAGCCATGGAACCACACATGTATATGGTGGCATCAAAAAAAAGATGAAGAGGAAAGCTGTTGAGGAGAATGGACATGTAAAACGAATTAGCAATAAGAAAGAAAATTTAGATCTGCTATATCAAAAATAAACCATTCTGACTAATAGGCCCTGGAATGAAGTGGTGTTTGCCTCTGAAACTCTATTTTTTCTGAATTTTCTGGTCAAGCAGGGGGATGTGTTGGAATTTTAGAAAACCCACACCATCCAACATAACAGACTATTAGTGCCATCTGCTTTATCCTCTGGGGGTGACTTATTATGGGAAAACCAATAACAGATATGGGAATTATAATAAATATGGTAACTATTGTTAATTTTATCTCTTTAGTATGTTAAATAATTCAAAAAATCTGATTCAATTGAATTACTTATGTTCCATTTTGGGAGGACCCCTGATAATTTTTACAAGTGGTTTGATTATTAGTTAAAAATTTATATAAATTATTTTCTGCAGATTGTGGTTTGTCACCAGTTGAGAAGGGATTATTGGTATTTGCTGAGTGTTGACAACGCTTATGTTGACATCAACTTGTGGGGTTTCTTAAAAAGGCAACACGGCCTTTTATTAATGGGCAAAAGGTCCCATTATCTAAGCAGGCTGCTAGCTATTAAGGATAATCCGCTGGGGGTTGAGTGAAGGTGTTGGGAAACACTTTTCAGATAGTTAATCCAGGAGGGATTGTAACCTAGCGGCGGCAGAATGTGACTAAGCGGATGAATTGATCATAGTTTTGGACAGTTTCTAAGGGCTTAATTTATTTGTGACAGATGCTGTTCCTATTGGGTGACAATGGAAGAGTTGTGCGCCAAATTCCCTATATAAATTTTCTTGAATTTTATATAATAAAGCAGTCATTGAGATACTTAGTTAATTGGTTTGCTTCAGTTGAAGTATGAGGTATAAGGACCATTTGTTTATGTTAACAATACCCTGAGTGAGGAGGAAATTACTAGATTGTAAGAAGGTACCTGATTAAAGCTGATATCAGTTATGAAGAAGACTTGATTGATAGCTGTTGTCAAACAATAGCACTTCCTATATATTAGATCAGACCATACTGTAGCTGTAAAAATAAACTTGATTGTGGTGGCAAGCATTTATAGAGAAGAAAATGGATAGCTTTTGATACACAATAAAATCCCTTAATTCTTGCAATGAGTCACTTTAACTTGTACACTTATTATATCCCTTTATGATTTAGTATTAGATTTCAAGGGTGGTTACCCTGGCAGGTAAAACTGCTTCCGCTCGAGTGCAGGTTTTGAGTTCAAAACCTGTATTGGCTAAAAAAATTCTCAGTGTGGTATATTTGCCTCAGGTCAACCCACCTTGAATATTTTTTTATTAGATTTCAGTTAGATAGTACTTAAAGTTCACATTGGAATATACTTGAATAGTATTACATTTTTATAGTACCTGTAACGCACTGGCTCCTTCCAATGAGCCACAAATGAGTTGGGCAACATAATCCATGTTACAGACCATAGGGCTGACAGGGCTCCTGATACTACTCTCCTTGTGCGCGCGCTACAAGACTGGATAAGCACCCCCTGGAAGACAGTTGCAAGTATACTTAACCCCAGCAACATGCCTTGACTCCAAGACAAGGTATAAAGGGAGGCAATAGCTCTCCCAAGCTCACTCTCCAAGTCCAATTCTTGTTGATTCAAACCAAACATGGCTGCAGTTAGGCAATATTTTTAAAATAAACTCAAAGTATAAATATATGAATTTTAAGTTCTTTTTTATTTAATATTGGCCAGGTCGATAGAAAACAGAACTGAGAAGCCTCCAGCTCCCAGTTCCTTCCCTATATACACATGCTACAAGCTAATATAAAATATAACACAAGCTTATGGTGCTAATCTGACTGATGCTTGGTGTAAATTTTACAGCAGGATCGCGGAATCCTCACTCAATGGTTCTGTGCCAGTTCTGATCCTCAACAGTTCCGCACCAGTTCCATTTTAATTACAAACGAACCGCGAAACTTCCAAGCACCCATTCCATTCCATTCTTGATTCAAATCTAAATCGAATCTCGAAACTCCCCATTTTACTTGATTCTCATTTTTCCTCGACTTGGATGCCCATCTTGCTCCTTGGCCTCCTTCAAGCTCCTGTCCCTTAGGCGTCCCTGCCAGGACCAACTCCCCCTCCTCCTCCATATATCCAGATGCAGCCTGCCCTGTCTTATTAAAGATCAGGGCAATGTGATGCTGAGGATAGACCTCAACCGTCACAGCACCCTTGTGATTAAAGCAGGAGAGATAGTTTTCTCCTATATATTTATCTTTTGCCAACTCTTGGGATTAGTGTTGAAGGGACAGGTTTTATTTTTCCATGTGATTCTTAAGTACTCAAGCACTCCAATGAAGGAATCAGTTCTCTTTATTGTCCAGAAGTTACCAACTCTTGAGTTTAGAGCTGAAGGGATAGTTTATACATCATCTGAATATACTCAAGTAGCTTTAAGTAATCAGAAGGAGGAGCATCAGCACCTGACATACTCATATTGCTTGTGAAGAGCTCAACTAGGACAATAGTATTCATACTACTATTAAACCATCCATTCATTATAATAATTCTTAATTTATTCAACGCACACCACAAAACTGAGCAGTAAACAAGAAATAAGTGTAAATATAAAACCTTAATAAGTCAGTCTTATTGTTCTCTTATTAATTGATCACATTAGCAGCAGCATTATCAATTAAAAACCTAGGTATACTTATTTCATAGCATCTTATCTATTCTAATCTTACATACGATGACATTCCTTACTATCATTATACAACTTTTGTAGGTGATAATAGTGCAAAATGTGCATAGTATTCACCAAATTATCTGATGTAAAACTAACTCATTGAATTTGAATTAATATAACATGTTTGACCCATGAGTATAGTAACTGCTAATATATAAAGTTTTCCCTTATAATACCCCATAGATCTATTATAAGAATTTTCTATATCCTTTGACAAGTTAAAGTCTGCACTTATAGCTGTAAAATGCACTGTCATCAGGAATAAATTCAACCATAGCTATTATATAAAGTATTAGCCCATTAGAAACACACTGGTCTTTATATCATTCATCACTGTGCTTATACTAAATATGGATCTGATATTACTTTTGAAGATTAAACCTTTGTAAGTGACTAATATGTATAATACTGAGTAAAAACAGCAATATATTCATTAATTTATTTCTTTTGAACTTAAATAGCATACTTACTAAAATTTTATGTCAATAAGCTGTCAGGAAGCTGATATGACTGGATGATATGCTACCCATACCAGAAGATCTGAGGGGGAATTGAGATGAGTCTCAAGATTTATGGAAAAGGTATATGAATTATAATCAGTCAAATGATGACCATTCGGTGATTGAGGGGAATTACACTGAGATTCAATATAAATGAGAGTTTCTAGAAATGAAAAGATGAATAGAAGACTACCAAGATGAGGTTACATCCAGCTTGGGGAACTGAGATATAAAGAGTCTCACATGGAGGATTGAAAGAAAAGACTTTTTCCATGATTAGGTGGTTGCAGATAAGTCTGCGAATTGTATTAAATAATAAAGAACGAAATAAGGGGCAATATCTCCATATATAGTTTATTGAGTTTTATTAAAGTTGGCAATCTTTATGTCATCCGATTTAGTTGCTCAGTGGCTAATACCCTGTGCAAACTGATTCAGCGGAATCAAGCCTATATGCCAAGAAACAATAGTGGTGCTCACTAAGGGGGCCACTAGTCAACTGTAGTTCTTTGACACTAGGATATAATGATGAGCCCTCAATCATTCTGACAAAATTTTGATTGGATTCCCTGCACGTTATGCTGAAGAAGCATGGGAGGCACCTAACAATTAACCAGTATTATTTACTGTAACCAAACTGGAAGTTGATGAAGCTATGATCAATCTGCAATTAGAAAACTGCCCTGAGCTGATGACCGACCAACAAGGATGCTCCACGAATGTGACTCCACAGCAGCTGCAGGAAATTATGGAGTGGCTGTTACATGGGTATCAATTATACAATGATGAGGTGGGGGAATACGCCCTGAGTTTGTTTTATAACCAATGTTACCAAGAAAATCGCTTGGCCCTGTACATGTCATATCTGGATACAACTACAATGGGGTTGGCTTGCCGCCTTGGTACCCAGGGAGTTGAGGAGTATCTAATCGCTTATATGCAACCTTCTATTCGCCAGATACTGCATGTGCCGGCTCGCAACAATATTGAATTTGTAGATGTATTACGGTTTGCTTGATAAAAGCAAAACAATACTTGCATCCTGCTCAACTGCCTTGATCACTCATTTTTGGAGGTACAAGGGGCGCTGGTACAGATTGACCATCATGTTGGGGATGTCCACCATCAATTGGACATTTTGGTATCACAGTTAAATCTAGAATTACCCCGGGTGATTGGAGAGCTGTTGGATTGGCATGGCCTATTGGTGGAGTGGATTCAGGATGTAACAACGTTGGAAAATAATACTGAGTGCTTTATGATGGTTCTAGCTGATTGGGTGGAAGCTCTCGAAGCTGTGTTTGCTCAGCTTAAGGAAAAATGACACTGATGGAATGGCAAGTGGCGGATCAAGTTGGTTCCAAAATCAGCTGAATTAACCCAACTTTGTATCAAATGGAGTAACCATCGAATGGCAGATAACGCTTTTATCCTTTGGTCAACATCTCCCAAATATCTCCAGCTAATCAATCAGGTTACACAACTGGAAGTTGTTAGCCAGGCTGAGCGCCGTTGAGCCTTCCCTCTTCTGATTGGTGATACAAGATAATATGCGGACATTCAAGGGCAGCTTAATACCCTTTTGATGGGCCAATGAGGAACTGGTATGGAACGAGCCTCCCTCCTTAACCAAACAAACGATGCTAATCAACAAGCAGATAATGCTAGCTGGCAGCACGCACACATGCAAAACATAATTGAAGATGTACTCTAGTGACTACAAATCATGGAGCAGAAACTGAATGTTGAGTGGGAATTCTGTCAAGAGTTGCAACATCAGTATGAAGCACTGCAACAGGAATTCCAGGATGAATGATGTAGATGCTATTTGGTTAAAGTGGAGCAGTTGATCAATGAACATTTCGCAGAGCATGCCAGAGCTGGGGAAAGTGGTGCAGTTAGCAGCGATTTGGAGAAAGAATGGTATGGATCTGAAAACAAATATCCATCAGTCGTTGTGATGGACCCCCTCACGTGACTCTACTTCTTCTGAGTCCTTTTTGACAAATTTGAGTTTGTCCGGCCAGCCATATGATAATGCACAAAGGGGTGGTTCCCTTAGTCAGTCCAGAACCAATTCGCCTGCTCCTTGCGGCAGGAACCTGTGCCATGGCGAAGTTGTTTGAATCAAACAATTACCTCCTTTCAGTTGTGATGGGAATCTACATGGTTGCTTTAAGTGTTTTGAATTTGCCATGAAAGGGACTTCTGATCAACAGAAAGCGAAACTTTTGCTGTCCATTCTAAATGCGGAAAGCACTGATCAAGTTACCTGCTATCTTCCAAATAGCTCAGTATCCTATGAAGAAGTTATAGCTATTGTTCTCTGGCTGTTTGGGGGCACTACCAAGATGACCCAACAGAAAGCCAACTTCATCACTATACAGTTGCACTAAAATGAGACCATGTTAGAATTTTCTGAACATTTCTTGGTGGAAGCACATGCACTACTCAGAGCTAACATTTTATCCACTGAGGATGTCATATAGCGATGACGGCAGCCATCAAACCATATTGGGAACTATATAATGCTATGTCTCACGTTTTGGATGGAGATGCCAGACTTATCCAAATTGTGGACACCTTATGATGACTCTCTGCCATGATCAGCGCCCCCAACTTATTCCAAAAACTTCTGCTGTCTCCACTCCAAACTCTTCAGGATATGGGCCGCAGCGACTGGGTTATCAGCTTCTGGAACATATTCATCCCTCATATGAATCAGTGGACCCCTTTTGGCCTGTGTACGCTCCGCCAGTTCATCCATGACCTTGAAACCATACCATCAACTTCCAAACTGGTCCTTCCGCCACAAGCTATATATGTAAACTTTTTATAAATACTTACTTCCAGTTGGACGAAGAGGGAATTATGCGGGTAATTGACCTAGCAAACCACAAGTGTATGCAATGCCAACTGAGAAAATCAAGCAGGGAAAAGCTTGAGCAGAGTAGAGATGGGACGATATACCTCTGCTAAGTCCAATTCACTTGTCCCTAACGAATCCTAAGAATCTCTTTAGGCAGGATTTGGAACTCAATCAGATGATTTGTTATATCAACAGCTTCCATCAGATATCCCTGCCTCCAATTCCGAGGGTAAAATTCACCCCCAAGCCCTGAGTTCCGCCAGGATGTGCAGAAGCCATATGCGTGGCAGATACTGGAACAGACTGGATCAAGCAACACAGATCCCTCAATAGACATCACTTCTTTAGTAGGGGTTAGCGTAGCTATTTCAGTGGAGAAAATCACTAGTAAGTATCCTCAGGTCAGCAAGGGCATTTCCTCCTTTTTGAGTAACACAAAGCCCTTGGACGTACATGTAATAAACACTGATGGTTCTTCTTACTCAGAATTCACTTACTGTGACATTTTCGTTCAAAACACAAAAATCTGCGCTATCATAGACACGGGAGCCCCTAGGAACATAGTCTCTACCCAGTTGATGGCTAAGATTCTGTTGAAACCAGATGTGGACCATTGAGTAGTATATGGCACTGCGGGGATGCATAGTACTGTGTCTGAAAGAGCATATGCTACATTGCCTTTACAATTTGGATCTGTCTGGGCTTCTGCTCTGGTGGTGGTTTTGCCAAATAACAACTATGACATGTTAATTGGCGCGGCATTTATGAGGAAATTTGGTGCTGTGATAAATATGGCAGAGGAAACTCTTACTTTTTAGGCCAACAGATCCCTGTCTATTATACATCTTGTGGAATCCCACTGGATCCGTTTTTCTCTAGTTAAATCAATCTAGCGTACAGCGACAGAGTGATTTCTGTTTGTTATTGATGACTGAAGCGGTGTACTAGGGCCCTCCCCAACCAATTTATGAGTACAAAGGGATCTTGCTTCAGGCAGTAAGCGCTTTGAGCCTACCATCTGGACACCAGTGCATAGTAGGGACTGAGTTTGAAATCAATGTCCCTAAAGGGCTTTATGGAGAAATTATGGCGCCTCACCAGCACTCACATCTTGAACCACATGTGGCTCCAGGGTTACTGCTACCTGGGAATGGGGAGGTGAAAGTGCTGCTAGCGAAATTACAGAAGGAGACAGTAACGATCCACTGGCACCAAGTAGTGGCTTACCTACACTTAGTTCCTATAGAGGAAGTTCGTCATATTCATGATTTTGGCTCATTGGAGGATCTTGGACTAATGGCAAGCTCATCATTTGGCATATTGACTGTGGTTCTACAAGAAGTGCTTACGGGATTATTAGCAGAATAGCAAGATAAGGCTATGGCATTATTTGAAAAGTATTGAGATATAATCACACATGACAATCATGATTTGGGGTGCGCTCAAGGGGCTGTACATTGGATAGATACGGGGGATCACCCTCCCATTTGATCATGAACTATTAGATGATCAAAATTGGCAGAAGAGGTTGTCTCTGACGAGGTGGATAAACTTATTGTGCAAGGGATGCTAGAGCCATCAAACAGTCTGTGGGCATCACTGGTGCTCATTGTAAAAAAGATGGCTCAAATTGAGTGGTTATTGACTATTGCAAACTCAATAACGTAACAAAGAAGGAATCCTACCATCTTCTGTGGATTGATGACGCATTAGACCAATTAGGTGAGGCTAATTATTTTTCCACCATGGATCTGATCTCAGGATACTGGCATATCGAATTGCCATCAGCGGAACAGGAGAGATGCACTATCATTACTTTGAGAGGGTTATTCCATCTGACTCGCATGCCAAAAGGGTTGTGCAACTCCCCAGCTACGTTCCAGCGTGCCATGGATACAATTTTAGGTGACTTAAAACTTTCCTGCATCTTAGTTTACCTTGATGACATTAATGTGTTTTTGTTGACGTTTACAGAGCACCTTGCATACTTAGAAAAGTGTTTCAGCGCCTCACTGCTGCAAATATCAAAATTAAGCCTCAGAAGCGCCATTCTTTTAAAGAACAATTAGAATACCTCAGGTTCATCGTGGATTCAAATGGCCTTAAACTGCAGCCAGCTAAGGTGGAAGCAATAAGCAAGATGACTTGCCCAGGTAATACCAACGGTTCATTCCCAATTTCAGTTGCATCAGGTCCCACTTTTTGAGTTGTTAAAGAAAAACGATTCTTTCAATTAGACAGAATGATGCCAGAACGCTTTCAATGTGTTGTAAACCACATTAGCAAGCGCACCCATTTTGCAATATCCCAACTTTGACAAACAGTTCATAGTGCAATTGGACGCATCCCTCTCATCTATAGGGGCAATATTATCCCATAAGGATGATGACGGCGTGGAGCATCCTATCAGATTCTGTAGTTGAAGCTTGAACTGTCACAAATGAAACTACACTGTGACTAAGTGGGAGTGTTTAGCAGTGATCTACACTTACAAACAGGTTTGGGTATAACTACATGGGGTAAGATTCCAAGTAGTGACAGATAACGCTTCCTTGCACTGGCTACAGAATCTGCATGAACCGGAAGGACAGCTCTCACGTTGGGCTTTGAAGCTCCAGGCATATGATTTTGAGATTATACATCATCTGGGAGCAAAACATCAAAATACATATTGTCTTTTTCAGCTGCCAACGGTTGCTATCACAGAAGATTTAGCTGACATAATGTACGAGAAGATGTTGGCAAACAAAGACCAGGATGAGCTGCCACAGGTGATCAAGGTATTAGATGGTCTCAGGGAAGATACTTTTCTATGTGAGGGGAAACTATATAAGAAGATCAGAGACTCAATTCTGAGTCTCCCTAAACCTTTGGCTAGACCCGCAATTATTATGGATGCTCATTGGGCTGTAGGACATGGAGGCTTGTGGAAAACGCTGTAGATTTTGCGACCCCACTACTACTGGGAGAGCATGCATTATGACATATTGGAAACGGTTAGTTGTTGCCATCAGTGTCAAGTGGAAAAGCCATTCCACAAGAAGACCACATACCATCTGGTTAAGCACCAGTTCGCCTGGCACACCGTTTCCATTGATGTAGTGGGACCTCTGCCAACTAGCGCCAATCAATTCAAGTATATAAGCATCGCCATTGATCACTTAACTTGATGGATGGAGGCCAGGGCCATTAACAACTTGGGTGCAGTCACCACCGCCAAGTTTGTTATGGAGTGTGTTATACAGTGACACAGCTGCCCGCAGTTCATTCTAACGGACAATGGAACCAATTTCACTTCACACATACTAAAATAGTTGAACGAGTTGATGGAAATCCACAGGGTTTTGACCACCCCCTATCATCCGGAATCAAATGGAATGTTAGAGTGGGTCAACAGAGCACTAGTGAATATACTCCATAAATTGGTAAAAGATTGACCCTCGGAATGAAGTGCCCTTCTTCCTACAGCTGTGTTTGTGTATAATATCAGCTATCTCTCGTTCACTGGTAAGAGCCCATTCCAACTGCTGTATGGTCAACATCTGGCTCTGCTCACATTGCTTTATTTGTGTGTAGAGGACACTGGTGGTGTGGACCCTCAATGATATTTGAAGACTCTTAAAGATATATTAATCAAGATGTAAATGGAAGCCTACTCAACCAGTTTGGCCAAGAAGATTTGCAATCAGACAGCGAATCAGAAGAGACAGAGTGGATTTACGCTGTTTGTTGTAGAGGACAATGTTTTATTCCATGACAAGCATGGATTTGGACGGAAAAACAAGCTCTCTAACATCTGGGCCAGGCTGTTTGAGATAATCAAGAAGACTGGCATGGATGTCTACACTATCAAGGAACCTACAGGGTGTCATATTATCAACCAAGTTCACACGAAGTTCCTCCAAGCATATAAACAGTAAGAGCCTATCATCCAGTCAAAGGGGGGAGGTAATGTTGGGAAGTTTTATACTGGATGATATGCTACCCATACCATCAGATCAGAGGGGGAATCAAGACATGTCTTGAGATTTATGGAAAAGGTATATGAATTATAAAATGATCAAAATGATGACCATTCGGTGAATTGAGGGGAATTATCCTGAGATTCAATATAAATGAGAGCTTCTAGAAATGGAAAGATGAATAGAAGATTACCAAGATGAGGATGCATCCAGATTGTGGACCAAGATATAAAGAGTCACACGGAGGATTGAAAGAAAGGACTTTTTCTGTGTTTAGGTGGTTTCAGATAAGTTTGCAATTTGAATTAAATAATAAAGTTCAAAATTAGGGGCGATAGCTCCATATATAGTTTATCAAGTTTTATTAAAGTCGGTGATCTTCATATCATCTGATTTGGTTTCTCAGTGGCTAATACCCTGTGCAAACTGACTTGGCAGAATCAAGCCTATACGCTGAGAAACAACATAAGCTAATTAGTAATATTCCTCCATGATTTGCTTTTACTATATACCTTTTTAATAAATTTAAGGGACAATAAATAATAGTATGGGTAGTTATGGAACATATGATAACTTTGTCATGCCACCAAGCTAATGATCTAAATTAGATTATGTTTCTTATACTTTGCTAAGCAGAAACTACCAAATGTATTTCAAATTAAATGATATCTGCTCTCTTTTTGCTATAGCTGATTACATATATTATATGGAATAATAGGCTATTTTTGTTTCTAAAACATACATATACAGACGTACATGATATATATATAAATCACTGCATCAAAACATAAAAAGTAAAGGGAGAATACTTTTTATGGCATGAAAAGAAAGCTCTTAAATGACTCATTTTGCACATCTCATATGTGATTGAAGATACATTTCTTTTGTACCAGATTACCGCATAAGTAAAGTTGCTAAAATTTTTTCTTGTATTAGCCTTAGGATATTGTAAAAATCAATTATTATATTCTTTATTTAAATAAGCTCTTTTATTTGAAACTAGTAAGCTATAGTTCAATTTTTAATTATCATCTGAATTTTATCAATAAACTTTGAAACTTATTTTTAGCTAAGTCCTAACTTTAATACTTAATCAAGCAATCTATGGGAGACTCCCTTATTCAACTTGTTGCTTAAATAGTATATATGGCCAAATAACTGACTTTCTGCCAGGTCTTCCTTATGAGATGCAGCAGTTTTTTATATGCAACCTTTAAGATATAATTATAATAACAACTGCATACAATCTACTTAATGTGAAGCTGTGAAAAATATTTTTTGTAAGCTTTAATTTATCAAGTAAATGTAGATATATAATCAAGCTTTTCTATAGTACTAAACAACCAGGGATAATTTTAGAGTTATTCCTTTATGAAAACCTTTTTTTGAACCTGTAAGATTGGTACTTTTAAGGTATCAAATGGTCCAACTGCTTGACCTCAACTGCTTTACAAAAAAGGGAAATAAGTCTCATCTTTTTAATTTCTCAAGACAATATGGGATAACTAACTGCAACGGCACAATGCAATCCTAAGTCCTTAGACAAAAGTTTAATCATTTCTTTTTTGCTGAAATCCTTGCTCTATGTGACGGGATATCAAGCCTTTCAGGAACAATTTCAGAGATAGTTAGCCAGCCACACAAATTAATGTTAGGGACTATAATTCTGGCTTTTTTCAGCATAGAAAAATACTTGACATTGTTTTCCTTTTTTTGTAAGTGTTAGAGAAGCAGCATATCAAGATAATAATTGTCTTCCATTGAGAAACACAAGTACATTTATAAGCAGTCAAAGCCCATAAGACAGCATTTGTAATTGGTTTGCCAACCATCTATATATAATTATTTAGTTTTATAACTTTTTATATAGTAGTCATGAGAATATTACAATTTGCTGCAATGCCAATGTTGATATACATAGTTAAATCATTCTATGTTTTCACAGCCACAGCCACATTTTTGCATGCAGTAATTAATTGATAGTATTAAATTATTATTGTTTACCTCACCTTAACGCCTCTAATTGATAGTAATTATAGATGAAGATCAAATCCCTTATTCCCCGGTGCAACTCTCAAATCCTTAATACCTCAATTATCTCACATTGTGGGCCTAGTTTTTATCCACCTTATTTTTAATTTATAATCAGCTATTTTGCCTGCGCCACGGTAACCTTGTCATTGATAGTTTTACTATTAATTTTTTGACCATTTGTCAATGCCTCAGTTCAAGTAGGCTAATTTATACTCTAATATAAATAAACCTGAGCTCAATGCTCATGTGGCTCTGTCTAATAATTATAATGCAATTAATCAAAATTTTCTTATTGCTATCATATTATTTAAAAATTGCGCTAATAGATACAAGGATTTGGGAGCGTATATCAGGAGGAGACTGCCATTAGAAAGTGGACCTTGTTTTTATTATAGCTAATCAACGCCAAAGACTATAAAAAACCCACTGCAAGCCATTGAGCCACTGAAGTATTTGATACTAAGATCCGCTATTCCTTGAGTTTTCAAAACCTGCTTTTTGTAAATATTCTTTGTGTGTGTTTTCTAATGCTATTGTCTTTATAAATTACCTTATTTATCTAAGTGAAAATCTAATTGTGCCGTTGGGACATGACGTCTAAGCCAGCTTTAACATTTGATGCCACTACAGGGGAAGAAAATTCTTTATCCTGTATCAATATCTATTCATGAGTCAAAATGAGAAGGATCTGTCCACTACTACAGCGCAACCTATGGATGGTATAGAGGCAATTCCGCAGCCCAGCGTAATTTTGTTTAGCTGATTTGCCACCATAGTGATAAAATGAATATCTATCATGGAAAAATTTCTGATATTTTGTTAATCATTGATTGGTGAGCTTCTACTTTAGTAAGTAATCTTGATTATTAAAGTGCTGTCTTGATGGCCTTAAGCAAAAAATTTGGTAGAACTACTGGTTCCATTGCCAACCATGGGAGGGAAATTTTATATCTGCATACCTTAGATCACTATTGATGACAAAAAATAAAAGAGTTAAAGATTCACCTTTTAGCTGCTAACCAGAAACTTTAACAGGTTGTAAAAAAGTGTAAGGCGGAATACCACCTTCTTTCTAGATTTTTAAAAGCTAAGAGAGTATATTGTTTAATCGTTATTTGATTACTGGTTCACAAATTTATCACGTAATAAAATCCCAACTCTGTTATTAGCATTTTAACCTTAAACAGGTTGCATTGTAGTTTCCCCATGACTTCCCATTTGATCCTTTTTTAAAAATCTACTCCCTCCCATTTTTGTCTCTTACAATGGTTGGTGATCCTCATCAAGAGAGCTTTATTGGTTCTTGTAATAAGTATTTGACTATAATTATGTCCATTCTATTCTTAACAAGGATCACTTTTATTGTCAAACCTTTCAGTGATTTGTGTAGATCTTTAGCGTAGCTTTACATATGCTAAAGATTCAGAAGCTTACTGCGTATTTGTGATATACAGTGAATCTAAGAGTTGGACTGGCAAACTATAAACTGTGCATATAATTCATAAAGAGACCTTACTTACACAATTGGTGCTCACTACAGGGGTACTAGAGTATAAAAAGAAAGAAATTTAAAACCTTATGATGGACTAACTCAAGAAGAACGAGATAGTGAGAATAATTAATATATCATTCTCTATGTTAACCCTTCACTACTAATTGAATGGTTCTAGAGGAAGTTGGTTTTCAAAATTTTCTTCAGTTTGAGAGATTAAAGACTTATATGCTCACGACAGAGCAGCTTAGACAGATTGGACAGATGTTAGTTCAGGGATTTTGCTCTTTAGCCATTATCAATCTGACTTGATATCCGCTTTTATTTATCATCATCAGAATCAGGACCAACTAATTTAGTAATATGGAATTTTTTTCTATTCTAGTCATCATCAAGTACTATAACATGGTAATAGTCTAGCCCAGGTGAGGCAATATCGTGATGGGTATATAAATTTACCATATGAAATTCCCAAATAACCATCTATCGCCACCACGCCCTAATTAAGGAAGTGTATAAAAGAAACCAGCAAAACGTGGAAGTGCTACGTGACCTGAACAGAAATCTCTAAGCCAATCTCCAGGGCGTTTATCAAGAGGTTAATGACAACTAAAACTTTAGTATGCAGATTTCACAACAACTTGAAAAATATATTAAACATTTAAACCAGAACTTGTTGGCCATAGAATATCAAGCCTTGGACAACCTCAGAGTCACCATTGACCGATCCAATGAATGACTCAACTCAGAGATGAAGTTAAATGATAATTTGTCGCACTGATTAGCATTAATCGATAGGCTGAGGCGGTCAAAGATCTTGACAAGTACACCCAACACAAGTTGTGAGCCCGCACAACACTTGGGAAGCAACATTAAGACATTTAACCGCCTCTTATCTGATTTAGAACAGTTACAACAGATCAGAAACATGCAAGCAGCCATGAAGCAGGATATTAAAGGATTAAGAGGATTAGACAGGGAGCTCCAACAAGATAGCAGAGATCTACATTTGTCAAACAATGAACTATACCGTCAAGCCCATGATATTTAAACATGAAGACTACTCGCAAGGAGGAATTGTATAAATTTCTCACTAGTGTGCATGACATGCAAAGGACCTCATGGAATTACAACAATTCAATCAGCAATACCTTTGGGAGCAAGAGAAATTAAGCCACTTGGAAACAAAGAATTAAAGGCAAGTTTCAGGATGGTATATATTGGTGCCCTTGTCAAACCATGACTCCTACTCAACCAGAGCTATATAGTGAAGAACATTTGGAAGAGGAGTCTGACTCAAAAACAATGCATTAAACTAATCGCTCAATACCAAATTTGTTAATTATTTTCCTTATGTGGAGACACCAGCACCTGAACAGAGTCACCCCATGCTAGTAATCCAGGGCCATGGGTTACCTCTGACACTGTGACAACCAAATCAGGTAAGGTTTAATCAGGATTCCAACACTTTTTTCTGATTAACCTTCCTAGATCTGACAAACGTGACAATGTGCAATAATATAAAAAATGTTAAGATGACTATGCATGAGCTGTTAACCTTCTTAAAGGCAAACCAAGATTATTAGTATAGATGACCAAAGTTGAGATATGATCTTGCCTTACTTACCTGAAGGACTTTAGACCTTTGCTGACGTAGAAAGCGCGGTTCTACAAGAGGTTGGAAGCCCCAAATGCTTGGACATCAAGAAGGCTGAATTTATTACCTAACATATAAGAATAACAAAACTATTACTGAGTTCACCAACCACTATTATCATGAGGCTTAGGTATTGCTGGGTGCCAAAGCCATGGTGGACTTTGATTTCAAGATTGCACTATAACATGTCACTAAGAACTATCATATATTACACCGCTCTTTGCTTTTAGAGCTTTGTGAAGGATTTAGATACTCCATCATTGATTGAATGACTGATGCGATAAAACATTACATTTGGACTGTCTTACTTAAAGTTCAAACCAATCATCTCCTATGAGTTAATGAAGGTAATAGAGGGACCACATAGAACTTCCCTCCCCATCAGAGGAGATTTTGGAAGTCATTACAATCTAGCCATGATCACTTATTGGATCTTTGATATAAGTGGCATATGCTGCCTCCTTCCCTAATAGACACCCTAAGGTAAATGTTGTGATCTTTCAAGAGGATGAAAGCCAGTAAAGGGCCTTGACAGTAGAAGGGAGATGATCTCTAGCCAGTAATCATCCAGTCATATCCCAGAGTCACAGGGAAGATGTGAGCCATCCTCGCATTCAAGAAATTTATAAAAGCATCCTTACAGGTTGGCCATCACCAAAAGTCAACAAGAAGCCCTGGAACAAGACGGACAAGAAGTTGTCTCTATGTCTTGTGTCACTCAAATTGTGAGCACAATCAATTTTAGATATTGTGGAGTATTAATCCTTATCGCCTGTGAAAGCATTTAAACTCATATTAATGATTAAGAGTTTTAACACCCAATTTCCCAATGGTGGAGAACAGATCAAGACTATGACTAATCATATCAACACTCTTTCCATTATTGCAATAAATGGAGACTTACACTATTTTTAATCTTACTTATATTGATATTAATGTGAAAAAGTCTTAATCTGAGCCATTGTCAACAGCAGCGCCTCAATTAATGTAAAAACCAGTCATATATCAAAACAATCAAGAATTGCTCCTGATAAAGCCCATGTTAGGATTTTAACCAGATTATCTTTTTTCCAACATGTTCTGATACTATTTTATCAATTATACAGGGATTTGTGCTAATTTTTACTAGATAGAGCTTATGAGTTTTAAGCTTCTGAAGAGGAAGCTCTGACTAAGAATTTAATCACTTATATGTTATTCTAAATAATTTAGGCTTCCAATATATAAGCTCCAAATTAGAAATTATGTTTTTTAAGGAATCTATTATAACTAATCAGATGATCAGACTTCCAAGAGATATTGCTCCAAAACCCAAATGCCCTTAGCTTACCAGAATTTTGAGCGCAATCGCCACAATTTAATAATTGAGTTGATGAAAAAACCAACTGATAGCATGCTAACGCTTCAGTTCAATGGATAGTAGTAAATTTAAATTCTGGAACCAATGACAAAAATTTTGATAGTGAACATTCAATTGCCATTTGTCGCCTAGGTTTAGGATCACAGGCAATTAATTCTAAGGAAAAGCAATGCTTTTTTATTTAACTAAGGCAAGCCGACCAGGGGATGGGATTACTTATATATTTGTAAAAATGGGAGGGGAGTGGAGAAAAGCGATGATTAGAGAGGATTGGGCACCCCAGGTTACACAGATTACCCCTGTTGCCAGCTGGGACCGCCAGGTTTGGGGGATTGGTGCTCTACTCCAAGGGGGTTGCCCCTGCTATGGAGCAGGTGTGAAGGAAGGGGTCCGTGTGAAGGAACCAGAGCGGGAACCATGACTATATGAATCTCTGTTGCCTTGGCTTCATATACCCATAGAGCCAGGCTTAGAAATGCTCGAGTAAGTGGACGTGGAACTTATTGACACTCCCAAGGATGGTAGGGACTGTGCCCTTGAACGCATCCAAGGCAATAGTGCGGATTGTACACATTGCAATGGGTATCAATAAGGAAGCGCAGGGTGGTTAAATTGGGGATGTAAGTCAGATCGCAAGGAGGCTCTTTGAGATAGAGAAATCCTGATCGTTTTGGATCTTGAGCAGGCGCGTGACTTCTCGCCATAAGCTCTGGATGGAGGGCAGGTTATAAGCGGTGGTGTAGAGAGCCCTCTCCTCCACATACTGTGCAGGTTTCATGGAGGAAGTGGGTGTGGTTTACCGTTCTGTAGGTCCTTCTTAGGCAGCGCCAGGCGTTGGACCTTACCCTTGGCTGTAGAAGTGAATGGTGTGTCATCCTTTATATTGCCTTTTGTGTGACTAGGCCATAAAGGATGTCCAAAGTATCTAGGTAGTCGATTCTGGCGATGGTTGGGGTCATGGTAAGTATGTCTTGGTGGGGGTGGTCTTCTGGTTTTTGTAACATGAAGTGGGATCTGGGTCATCCCCTTACCTGCATTGTACCAGTGGTAGCGATGGTCCATCCCATGTGGCAGATGGTTTGTAGCAGGCGCTTAAAGTGAAGGGGTTTTTGTGCGGGCCTGTTGCATTGGGGCAGTTGGCGAGGGACGTTAGTAAGCTGGAAGGGTGGTGTGGGTTAGGTAACTTGAGTGCCTGCGCGAAGTTGGCACTCGCTGCCCTGGACCAGTGCTGTTGTGGGGGGTCTGAAGTTAGCACTTCCTCTATCCAGGTGCCCAGGATGCAGTTGGCGTGGTTTTCAAAATATATCAAGCCCATGCCTCTGCTGGAGCGTGGACCATATAGCGTTTCAACCCGGATGGGTGGGCGGGATCTAGGCCACAGCCAAATCCTGGATGAGCGAATGGATCGACATTAAAAAGTTGGGCAAGAAGGGGATTGCATGTGCGGGGAACCACAGTTTTGGGAGGATGAGCGAGTTGGTTACTGCCACTCGCTCCATTATCCTGGGGGATCTACCCTTGAGTGAGGCGATTCTGTTGGATATCTGTTGCAGCAGGTTATTTTCAATCATCTCATTTGCATACCCCCTGTATCCAACCAAATCCTAAGGTGGCGGATAGGGGTGGCTTTGGGGGGCAATGCAAAGGGTAGGATGATTGAGTTCTTCTGTCATGGGTTGTGTGTAGTGGGGGATTTGGTCCAGTTGGTGATGTATTTGGCAAGGAGTATTGTTTCAGTTTTCCAAAATTAAGCGATGCATTACTCACCATGGTGTATTCCTCTGGGGTGGGTTCCAGCTGTCAGGCATCACTGTTGTCAGCTATACCTGTTACACAGTCATCTGCAAAGGCTAGTATCTTGACTGGGGGCTGGCCTTGCGCAGTCATGCCCCTGAGGAGTGAGTTGGCAACGCGTAGGAGTGGGTCAAAGCTGAAGCTGTATAGTAGTGGGCTGAGGGGGTCCCCTTGCTTGAGCCCTCTGCTTGGGGTGATCCTTTTGGTCAGGAAGCTGGGGCCACATACAGCTATTGATGCGGATTCTGTGAGGAGCATCGCCCAGTTGATGAACCTGGGTGGGAGGTGAAGGCATGTAGACACTCTTCTAAGTATGGCCAGCTAATGCAGTTTTATGAATTCTCCTGGTCAAGGAATATCAGGGCTCCCATCGCTTTGGATTGGCATACATTGGTAATGGAGTGTATGTTAGACCAGATGGAGCGCCCGGTGTAAACCAAATTGGTTTGGTGATAGGGCTTTAGAGGCTAGTGCGCCCAGCCTGGTAGCTAGAATTTTTGTGAATAGTTTAGTGTCAGTATTTGAGAGTGCTATCAGGCGCCAGTTGGCCAGGTCAATCTGTCGCCTTTTTAAATAGGGTAATGACATAGGAGTCCTGGCCTCCAGGAGGAGATGGGTCTCCAGCAGGCACTGGTTCATAGATGCTAGGAGGAGGGGGCGATTTGTTTAAAAATATGTTTCTAAAATTTGTAGGGTATCCCATCAGGGCCTGGGCATTTCCTACGCAGTGCACTGCGGACTGTATTTCAGAGCTCCTCCTGCATTATCAGGTTTAGGAGACTACAAGCCAGTGGTGCACTCTGTATTCCGGCAGAGTGTATTTTTTATTTTTTGGGGGTCAGGTGGGGTGCCGCGGTAAAGTTCAGTATAATAGCGGTGAATTTCCTCCTTGACCTCCGTTGGGTCAGTTGCCACAGTTCCGTCAACCTTGCGGACCTGTGCGTAAGGGGCAGATTGCCTCAGGAGTGGTATTGGCAGAAGAAAAACGCTGAACAGGTTTCAACTTTCTTTTATGTGCTTACCTTTGCACCATACTTTGATTCTGTGTTGGTGTTTGTGGATAAGGGCGTTTAGGCGGGCAGAAATTTCTTCCCATTTGTGGCCCCAGGATGGGCTGTATCCAGATTTTGGGGTATTAGTTCTAGGTGATCGAGTTTCACCAGAGTGCATCTGAACATGGCAGTATTCATGGTGTATTTGCGCAATGCAAGGTTGCAAATTTTGTTTATTAAATCAGATTTGAATTTTTCCAAGTTTTGATGGGATCTGATGCAAATGGGATCATGAATTTTGGGTTTGAAGCTTCATGCTCAACCCAGTCAGAGATTTTGGCAAGTTATATATTTTCCAGGTATAGCTTTCTCCAGGGTGACGTCCGCATTTGCATCCTGGTTGGCGTGAGCTGCACCGAAACTAGACAGTGGTTGGAAAATTTAATTTTTTTAATAGAAAAGTTAGTAATAAGCGAGCGGCAGGATTTCAGTGTGAGGATGTGATTGATGCAGCTCATTGAGATGAGCGTTTCTTCACATATGCTGGGGTGAATCATGTGGGGAAGGAGTGGAAACCCTGGGGTGAGGGTATCATATAGCCAAGGGATGCTTTCATCATGCGGAAATCAATGTGTTCCAGTGGGTATCCCCTGGGGTTGGGCCATCAGTCCATAGTGGGATCGTCCCAACAGTTGATATCGCCAAACAGGACGGTATCCAGTGGGAGGTCTAGTGTCAGGATTGATTTGAGAAAATGTCTTCACTCATATGTGGTGCACAGTGCATAGATACAGGCTATTGATAGTGTGGCCTCTTGGCTTGTGATCCTTGCAATTAGGACGCGGCCATCTAAGTGCAATGAGGATTTGACAATTTTTAATTTTTTTTATTCTTATTATGGATGACCACCCCACAGTGGGACGTCCATATTGACTAGATCTGTGAGACTCTGGCCACCCAGGATCCCTCTTCCCCCTGTAGACAGTGGGTCGCTTGGATGGCCAAGATGTCTACTGGGGGTTTGTGCAAGAAGTCCAGCTTTTTGGCTCGTGATGCTTGAGCCCTGGCTCCTGCAAAGTTTAGCGTCCCTATTGACACTGAGGTTCCCGCGGCGCCTCAGGATTGGTTGGACAGGCCTTACAGCCCTAGTCCCCTGCTCATTGCCTTGGACTTTCTCCATGTGATCAGGCCAGTCCACTCTGAGGCGTTTTCTGGCTCGTTACCTTATGATGATTTTGTGCGAGTAGTGTTAGATTTAAGCATTGTATTAAGCTTTTCCACACTTGATTTTGTTAGGTTTGAATTGGTGCGCTGATTGGTTTCTGATGTTTCTAGGTTTATTTTTAAAGCTCTGGGTCCTTTTGGCTCATCCATAGTGGATTTGAAATGCCCTGGTAAGTTTATTTGATTGGGGTCACATGGTGCTTCTGTCATCTTGTTAAGAAATTTTCTGCATGGGTTGTCTGAACTGACTGTTTGCTTGGATCACATCCTCCATGGTTGCTCTGGCTTGGGAGTTGTGTTCTGATTGGCTGGTTTAGCCAATTTCTTCTCTGTCCATCTGGATTTGGTTCAGATCAATGGAGGAGGTCGTGAGAGACGTGGCCTTGGCTGCTGACCGCTTGAGGGACTTCTGCACCTGTTTGCATAATTTGAGTGAGATTGGGTCTATGAGGATGTAGTGTCTGTCCTCCCCCAGAGGAAAGTGTGGTTGGCGTCGACCATTCTTCTGAAGGTCTCCTCATCTTCATCCATAGCATCTTCACAAAAGTATGGGGCCATGATTTACTCCTTCACAGGGCATGCATGCTCCTTGTGCCCCAGTGCAGTGCAATGGTTGCAGATGGGTGGTGCGCAATCTGGTGTGATGCAGAAAGGTTTTGACACTCCCCCATCTGGGAGGTGAAACACTGTGGTGCATGGGATTTTGGTCAAGTTCACAGCCACATCGGGGACTAGGTTAATTACAGCAATTGCCTTACCTGTGAACAGGTTCAGCATCAGGTGGAAACGCTGTAGTTCTAGTTGTTTTACTTCTCCTTAGCTCTGAAGGCTGAATCAGAGTTCGTCCTCAATTAGCTTATGGGGGAGGTTGGTGGGAAGCGAGTCAAATGAGAAGAATAAAGTGTTTGTTTTGTTCCATCTTGTGCACGTGGTGCGCACAAATTGTTTGCCCTCGGGGAGGGGTATTTTGACACAGACTTTTGCTTTGGCATCAGCATCTTCTTCTTTTTTGAACCCCATATCAATCCAGTCATGTTGGATGGTGTGGGTGGTAACGTATACTGCATGGGGAAGAGGGAGGCCTGTGCCTCACCTACCTTCTCCCACAGATTTGGGGAATCTACCTCTAAGAAAAGTTGGAGCCCATGTTCCACTTTTGATGGGGGCTGTGCATACTTTATTTACATATATTGTTTTATTTTGTGGTAAACTCCACAAACCCAGGCGGTGTTTGAGTTTGGGGTTTTTTGGTGGCATTGGCTCCTGGTCCCCCTCCAGGCGTTTTTTGCCCTTGGGTGCGCTGTTTTGGCCATTACCTGATATGACTTTCGCCCAGTTTTGTTGGGTTTTATTAAATCTCTCATCTCACCTATGTGATTATCAAAATCTATCTTCTCAAATCAAATCTTAGTAACTGATGTTATTATTACGGGAAAGAAAAGTTTCATATAAGCAATGCTTTTTTATATTTATATAGTTTATATTTTACTGTTAAATGATACAGTGATAGTTGAGAAAATGGTTGCCAGCGACTGATGCTGATGTTTTTTGATAGGTGAGTAAAAAATCGCCACGAGTTACCCATGTATATATAGAGATAATATCCCTAATAAAGTTACCTTGTTTTTGGTTACTAGATTTTTACTGATATTATTTTAGTTTATTCTAGGCAACGATTGCCTAGGTTTTAAGTAAACAAGGACCATTTTAACTGAACCATTATTCGCTCAGATCACACTTCATGGCATCAAACAGGAAGCTTCATTGGTTAAGCGTTAAAACCCTCGCAAACCTGTGAAGTTGACACTCTTTAACCAGTGGTGCACAAACAGGGTGTTTATAAGCTGATGTTGTATGTTAGTTAAGATTCAATAGTATGATCTTCAAACCTTTGAAGAAAGAAATTGACTGATTTGAGGAGGTGAATGCATAACCCCAATCCCAGTGGTCTTTTAGTACTTTGGGATTGAGACCAGTATGAAAATTCAGAGTTTATACAATACCTCATTAAAAATAGCAAAGATGCTTAAGACAAGATTATGAAACTACAGCTGCTTGTCAGTGAGATGAAAACTCTGAACTAAGCTTGAGGTAAGAAAGTTTGGGATGAAATGGCAGGACTTGAAGTTCCTGTTTTAGACTTCATATCAATTAAGAAAGGAGAGTTTTTGACGTGGAGAGTCAAAAACATGAAAGGTAATATGACAAAACAGGGGTTTAGATATGATTTTATGTAAGACCAAGTCATGCTTCTACTAGGATCCTATGACAAAAATGCTGATAAACTATTTCAACTTACCAAAGAGTTAGATGATATGCGGTGGAAGAATCAGAAGTTGAAGGCATGGACGTTAAATGAAAGAAATGGAAGAAGACCATTATTGGCTGGCTACTCAAGTTGGAAGGTACCCCATTACATTGTTAAAAAACCCAGACAGCGGAGCTGACCTTTTTTGAGATGGTTCCTCATCGGGGGATGATGGCCCTGTTGAAACCAGTCATGGCAGCCTGAGAAGTGCCTGGAAATCTGGCAACTTAGCCTATATGGCGTCCCATATCAGCTTCTAGAGATCCTAGCCAGAGGGGAACGCTGGCAACAATTCTCTCCAAAATAAAGGAATTTAGCCCAACTCCAAAGTTGCCAGAGTTTAAGAGGAACAATGTTCCTTAACTCTTTAGTTTTTAAAGATGACCATGGTAGGGTGTGAGGAATGCAAAAATGCTATCACTGTTATAAGCTTTCTTGATACAGAGAGTCATAATCTCGTTCTACCTTGATTAGCTACCACTTAGTGGACTATAATGAGGCAAAATATACCATTATGGGTGAGTTTGGCAGCCCTGAGCACATTGTAAGCTGGAAACAGAAATCATGGTTATCTTAGATCAGAAAGGTTGAGTCCTTTTGATATTTCTACTGACTAGTTCTACTAAGAAGCCCAGATACTCACTGGGGCGGGAGCGTTGTCTGATTTTGATGCAAATATAGCCATGAAATTGACACTTCATGCACATAGGGGTCTACATTGGGCCATGGTCTACGCCTTGAATGTGGATACAAAAACTGCTTAAATGGTTAATTTTTACAGCTCTGTGTGACCAATTTTTAATACCCTAGCAAAAGCTACCAAATGTCAATATCAACCCTACAAATTACATGAGGAAATTTCCCCAGTAATAACAATCAGTAGCTAAGCCCAGAGCTAGTACTAGTTTTTTTGAATAACCCAAAGTGGGAAATGTAAGAAATTAAGTCATCTGTTTCAAGTGTGGCACGGGAGGCCATATCTTGAAATTTTTCCAGACTAAAAAGGACAACATCAATGTGGGTGTAACTTCAACAATCAAGTGACCTATATGGGAAAAGATCAGGTATAATAGACAAGAATTAGTCTATTTTCCGCCCATACTCAAGTACTCCCCAATTTTGGAACCACTGTACAAAGCAAACCTTTTTATAAATAATGAACTACATGTTGTTACTTGTTCAAAATAGAAGGAAACTGAGCCTAAAATTGATTGAAAAGGTGGTTTAGCCCTAGATGAAGCAGCCTCAACCCATTAAAACGAACATTGAACCTGATATTAGTGCCTTGGATGAGGTTAGCATATTGATTCCAATGGCCACCATTAAATGAAGTTCCCCAATGTAGCTGAACATATTTTATAATTCCTTAATTTGGCTAATGACGCCACACTTTTCATTAAAAAGAATATTTCATCTTTTTCAGATTGCTTTATGCTAATATTTGGATGAACAGAGTAAAGGTTCAGGCCATTATTGGCAGTGGAGCTTCAATAAATATTGTCTCCAAAATGTTAGTGAAAGAATTATGGCACTCACCTGATGTGGACCATAATAAGGTTTCCAGAATGTCAGGCTTGCATACTACCACTTCTAGAGGAGCATATAGTGCCTTGCTTCTATATTTTGGATCACTCCTTGTTACACCACCAACAATAGTTTTACCAAATTATAGTTATAAGATATAAATTGCTATTTATTTCAAGTGACAGTATTGAGTTTAATGTTCTTTCCAATATAATATTATTAATATTATAGGGCAAACATTGTCACTGTAGATAACCAGAAAGGGGATCCACTTTAGAGTAAGAGAAACAATTATATTAGTCTGGTATATGCAGATGGGACAATTTTAGCACATTATCCTCAAACTGGCTGACATTATAGAAGCCACCTGATCAAATTTTAGAATGTTGGGGGTTTCCTTAAGAGCTCAAAGGTATATGGTTCTTAAATCCAAAGATCAGTGCATCATAGGAACTTGCTTTAATCTAGATATTCTTGACTAATTGATTGCTGAAGTCCATGTCCCATGGAAGATTGGTAGAACTGAACCCCCATGTTCACACGTGATTTTAATCCCTGGTGATGAAGAAATTCAGGTGTTAATTAGAAACTTATAGGGGGGGTGGAAGGTGAGTCGGTAAGGGCATATGGCTACCAACCTGAAGGTTGCAGGTTCGATTCCCGCCCTTCGCACATCAATCGGGGTGCCAGCCAAGGGAAGCTATTGGCTGTTAGTAGGTCTAATAACACGAAGACCTTATCCATGACGTAACCAGAAAAATTTGAGTCCTGATCTGGAGGTGGAAAAACTTTCTTTGACAGAGTTGACCCAGTTCAGGTTTCATGTCATTTCTTTCTTTCTTTTGGTAATGCCTGTCCCCTGGTCAGCTTGCCTTGGTTAAATAAGATTAGAAACTTATAGGATAGGCAAATACAAATAAAACAGAATATAGTTTTGACCTACGCTCACTTAATTCCTACTATTGAGCTTTCATCCTTCTATGATTTTAGCCAGCTGAATGAGAGGTAATTGCCAGATGACCCAAACATAAATGCAATTTTTGATATATTTTTAAGAGAAACTTTCAGGGATCTCAGATGATAAGAAGGATTAAGCACAATTTACTTAAAATATTACAGAGTGTTTGAACAAGGTGTTTATGACCTTGGGTGTGACAAAGATATAGAATCATAAGCTCAACATTGGGGATCAACTGCTAATTTGTATGTGTCAATAAGACGACTGTGGGAAAGTGAGGCCATAGTTGCCAATAAAATTGCCAAACTACTCAACCATGGTTATTGGTCCCATCTTTGAGCCCTGGGACAAGTTTATTATATATTGTGAAAAGGAAAGATGGATCCAACCGTGTTGTCATAGATTATCATCAGCTATATAAATTATTAAAAAGGACTTATACTCGCTACTGTGGATAGATGATGCTCTTGATCGCCTAGGAAGAGTTCAATTCTAGTCAGCAATGGATCTTATATTTGGATACTGGTAGATTGACCTACCTAAAAGATCAATAAAATGTAAAATCACTACTATCTTTGAACTATATAAAATGACACTGATGCCTTAAGATCTTTGAAATTTGCTGGCAATGTCCAACAATCAATGTATACTGTGTTAGAAAACTGAAGTTGTTGTGCGTTCTCAACTACTTAGGCAAAAGCAGTGTTTTTATTCGCACTTTTACATATAACCTTGAACAATTGGAAGAAGACTAAAAAAATACTTGCAGTAAATTTGAAGATAAATCATTATAAATGTTACCTTTTAAAAAAAGAGATTAAAATTTGGGATTTATTGTAGACGTTGGAGGATTATGCCCTAAAAACCTAAAGTTGAAGTGATTTTTGCTTTATTGCAACTAAAGAGAGCTTAAGATGAGCAAGTATTCTTTAGAGATGGTCAGTTATTATTGGTAATTCATTGAGAAGTTTGCTTTCCTTGATTTTCCACTCTTTCAACTGTGAAAGAAACCCAAGAAAGGCTTTGCATTGAATGAGGAAGCCTGGAACTCCTTTAATGCATTTAGACTATATATAATTATGGAACCTATACTCTAATATCCAAATTTTGATCAGCTGTTCATTATTCAATTGTATGCATCACTGATGGAAGTTAGTGCCTTGCAAAGTCAGGTAGATGAGACTGGCTATGGAAACCCTATATCATATGTGAGCCATACTCTGAGCAAGCAGGAGAAAAATTACACTTTGTCATAGTGGGAATGGCTTTTGGTAATATGCCTTTATGCAGTTTAGAGTATACATCTATGGAGTCCATATGTATTATTGATATACCATCACTCTCTGAGATGGTTCCATAACTTATAGATCCTGAATGGAGGTTGGCCTGTTTGACCTTAAATGCAAGGGTACAGTTTTAAAATTGTGCATTGAGCAGGTTCTGATCATCAAAGTGTAGATGGGTTATTGCTTTGTCAACCATTCTAGTCCTTCAGTGTGAAGCAGACGATTTATATGTGATGATGCTCACTGGGAATATTGGAAGACAAATCCCTGAAATTCAGTAATTACTGAACAAATTAATGGAAATATGAAGTTCATTAAGGGTAATTGTTCAAACTTTCAATGAAAATCCCTGTTGTTTCTAAAGCCATCCAAACGCACTGCAATTATCAATGCAACTCATAATATAACTAGACATGATGGCCCACAAAAAATCTAGAGCAGATTCAATGGGTTCACTACTAGAATCCCTTAATTATGACGTCGTGGAACTCTTTCTTGTTTTTATGTGTCAGGCCCACAAGACCTATAACAATGGAACCATTTTCCAGCTATTGGATCCTGGATTTGCTTAACACATGATCTCCCTTGACACTAAGGGTCATTGATCATGATGATCAAAAATTCTGATATGTTAAAGTAGCTATTGATCATATGACTTAATGGTTAGAGACGCGTGCTAAAACTAAATCAAATACTAGCAACGCTTCCAAGTTTATAATGGAGCAGTTAATTTATTAGCATGCCTGCCCTCAGGATAATATAACAGATGATGGCAGAAATTTTACCACGTACATCATTCAAGAGCTAAACACGTTAATGGAAATACAAGTAGTAATGGTGAAGCCTTACCATCCTGAAACCAATAAAATAGTCAAAAGGGAGATGGTACTTTAACTACAGGCTTGAAGAAGCTTATCAATGAAATTTCCACCTGGGTAACATGTTTATTGGCGGCAACTTTTGCATATAAGCTAAGCCATCATTTGTTTATAAGTAAATCTTCTTTTGGATTAATGTATAAACGTCAGGTTTGTTTGCTACAACTTTATTTTTGCTCTCAACAAAATACAGAAAAATGCCCCTACAATATTAGGAAAGCTAGACACCCCCTTTCCGCTCGTCATAACTTTCCAATCAAAATTACACAAATAAATAAAAAGCAAATCCTAATCAACTGTTGTAGTTTCGCTCTGATGTCCTCAGATTCTCTGCCGGCTGCTCCAAGGTTGCAGCAGTGAAACTCCCCTGCCATTTTCCGTCTGACAGGAAAACGTGCTCAGACTGGTTCACCCAGTCATTCTAAACCCATGGGACGATTCGTTCCTCCCAAGGATCTCAACGCCCACCTTACCCATTCCAAATGGTACCTTGCAACCCCTGGTGCTCCCCCGGAGCAACATGCACTATGGCCTAAGGGTCAAATATGGGAAACTATTCCCATACCAGACCAAGCCATTATCAAAATGGCATAGGTGTTGATGACACCCGCTGGATTCATAGATTTCCGCCCCTATAAGGGGTATTTCGACCTTGGTTCACCTGTGAAGCTGACGCTGCCACTGCAGAAACTGTGCCCCTGGTATTCCATGGCACCCCTCTCCCCACAACTCAGACCTGGCTCCCAGCGGACACCACTTTGGTGGTCCAATTTGCTGGATTGCCCTCCCACCTCCCTCCTGAAGTGCTCCACCAGGAGCTGATGGATGGTTTGGCAGCCTATGGCTCCAACCCCATCTTACAAACATGTGGTCCCAAATGGGGCCACACAACTTGCTGGGCCTCGGGCATATGCCACAATCAACCCTGAATTTAGTAAAATCGCCATGTCAATGCCCTCTTGCACCATTATTTCTTCAGCACCTGACCATCCATTTTGGGCCCATGTTAAGGGCAGGTGGATGATCTGCTCATCATGTTTTGAGTTGGACCACTCGAAATGCAAGTGCCCCTCCTTAGCCACTTATAAAGGATTGGATGGTTCATCTGCTGACCACCAATCCTCCTCTCACCCCATACAAGTTCCTGTATGGGGCATAATACTACCTCCCCCTCCCCCAAAACTGGAAGCTGCAGCTGCACTTGCAGTCACCAATCATCCTCCTCCTCGCCCCAATGCCACAAATGAGTCCTCCAATCAAGCATCATATCAGATCCCAGTCTGATCCCATGCTTCCTCAAACAAATCAACCAAACCTCAACTGTATGCCGAATCCCCAATTTAATTCAACTAAAACCCATGGGAGTTATTGGCTGAAGTTGATGAATCAGGTAAGCTTATTAAAGAACCATCTCTGCAAATTGAGCGGTTCATTAATGCAGAATGGGATGCCAAATACCCCCCTCAACTATATACCCCACAGCCAAATGCCAAATCATTTTGTAGTGATCACCAGCTTGCAGTTGAAGCAGCTGCAACATCAGATTGTCACCCCCTTCGTAAAGCTGTCACCAAACTAGTGGCGATGCTCACAGGAGGAATTTTCACCTCCTGTTATCCCCAAAACTCTTACTCAAAAGAGTAAAATCACAGTAAAACAGCTATACAAACATGATAAAGATGCTATCCATAACGTGGCAACTATAGCACGGAACCCAAAAGCTAAAATTACCCAAACCAATATTGCCACGTTCATTAAACTCCCAGATGCCTGCATTAAAGCTGAAAAAGCCTTAACTGAATATATCAGTGCCATTTACCTAGCTGAAATTTCCATGAAATTCCAATTATTAGAGATATTGAACCACATGCCGCAGATGCCCCAACGCCCTTACTGTCTGCTTGACATTCACTCTACTATAGGAGGAAGGAGCTGCTGCCAAAGATGAGCCCTCCAACCCCCCCTCCCCTTCCACCATAGAAGGGTAAGCAGTTTCCGCTGCCCACCTGGTTGGTGGTTTTTTTCAAAGGGTTTCACTCAATCCGCTCATTTGGGCGTTTTTTTGAACCAATTAATTACATTAGTTTTTAGTTTAGTTTTAGTTTCAGTAATGTCCATCCCCTGGTCAGCTTACCTTGAATAAATAAATTACAATATTAGGAGAGCTTGAAAAAAGCTCTAATAGTATTACAATTTTGGCCTATATCAACTCTATTAAGCTAAAAATCATGCCTAAGGAATATCAAGATTTCTAAGCAGCCTCTTCTTTCAATTTTTAAAAATTGTGATTAGGTTGAATAATGTGACACCTACAGCTTTAAAGACAAGATATGTTAGACAAGCTCAGTATTAGACATTTAAAGATATCAGTAAGTTGGCATTAGATGTCTATACTATTAAGGACCTCGCTAGTGGACAAATCTTAAATAGAGTACATGCTAAGTTTTTACAAGCATGCAGATAGCTATCAAAAAATATAACAAGTGAGTAAAAATAAGAGCACAAAAAATCATTTCATTTTTCCTATTTTATTATAATAATATCAGAAGGTCCATTAATTTTAGTTGGGGCTTAATGCCATCATTTTTTTCTGCAATAAATGTCATTTGGTTACTTTAAGAGCTCAGCCTTTAAGTTTTTTTTGGCAACATATGACTCCATTGGGTTTCCTCCTACTCTAGGATGTGGGGGGTTGTGCCAATGACCTACCTGCCAGGTTGGCAATAATGTTTTACATAGAAAATCGTACTATGACTCTTAGCTATTATCTTCAAGAGCTTGCATCAGAAGAGATGTTGGAAGAAGATAGTCTTTTGTAAATGAGGCAGGTTGACCTTGGGACAAATAACCCCACCGAGGTTTTTATCCTGTGTTGATTTCAAGCCTGTTTCATTCAAAACCTAACCCAAAGTGGAGCAGGAATCACCCCACTATGCTATCCGCTCCTCAAAAAAATAATCTTATTAATTGGGGGATATGTTGTTAATATAACCATTTTAGCTTTTTCCACCATGTTCAATACTATTTATTTAATTAATTGGGATGAATGCTGATTTTTAGTTAGCGTTGATGACTTTTAGGCTTCCTTGGGAGGGAACTACAACTTAGCATTTAATAAATCATAGCTATTTTATGAGTTTCAAGCTTCCAATAAAAAATCTCAAAGTTAGCAAAATATGTCAATCAAGGCATCAATTATGGTTAATTTGATGATCAGATTTCCTTGAGTTACTGGTCCAAATTCAAGTAGCTTTTAGTTTTACCAGAATTTTAGGCGCAATCACCACAACTTTGTGAATTAAGCTTTAGGAAGCTCCAACAAATATCATTTTGAATGCTGAAGTTCAATGAATACTAATAAGGTTACTTTCTGGAAATTAATAACAAGGATTTGATAGGTGGGTAAATTGCCATTCGTTGCCTAAGTTTTTAGGATCACCAATGATTAATATTTCTTATACTCAAAGATTTTTAATAGATAGATTTTATAATTTATCAGCAATTGATGCTAAGAATAATTGATTAAATGGTTGTTAAAGACTGATGCTGATGTTTTTTTTGTAAATTAGCATTAGATTACCATGAATCACCCTTGTATATATGGAAATGTATAGTAATAGTAGAAATAATTTGTTTTTAGTAACTAGTTTTTTACTAGTAAAAATTTAGTTTATTCTAGTTGATGAACAACCAAATATTTTCTAAATTAAACAAGGCCTATCTTACCTGAACCATTATCATATCAGAATGCAATTCCTTACATTAAACAGGAAGCTTTTTAATTTAATTGCCAGTACCCTCGCAAAACTGTGCAGTCATTAGTTTTTAAAAGCTCATCATTAATGATAGGTAAAGATGGCCCTATGATTACTATAAGCGAGGGGTATATAGAACATTACTAATGAGGTTTAACTCTTTACCGGTTAGTGCCCCAGCTATAGTGCTTCCCAATGATAACTACCAATTTCTTGTAGCTACTGCTTTCTTAAGTCTTACACGCTGCTTAAACTATGAGGAGAACACTTTTAATATCTTAGGTCAAACATTACCCCTTCATCACCTGAGGGATAAATGGATTTCCTTGACAAAAAATAACTCTATCAATTTAATTTATAATGATGGTGTAGACCTTATCTGATATCAACAGATAGGACACAGAATTCCCCATCCAGTTGCAACCATTCCTGAGAAGAAAGAAACCCCTTAAAGCCTCAAAGGACTGTGTATTATACCATGGAGAACAGCGTGTGGTGTTAACTGGAATGAACCTAATGTTACCTGAAGAATTATTAAGAGATATATACTCCCTTGGCAATGATAAAAGGCTGAACCTTTTTATGCTCCTAGGGAAAATTTTTCTGGTCACCAGGATATCTGTGTGCTACTTTACAACTTAACTGCCTCCAAATTTTTCATCAAGAGAGGGAAGAGGATCGCGTTCTTATATTCTATTTTGTTAAAAGATATTTATGAAGTACATATGCTCAAAAATCTGGCAGAGTTGGGTTACTTAAGCTGCCCTTACCAAATTTTGCGGTCATTTCATGTGAAAAGCTCAACGGGCTAACTGAGAGTTATAAAGATCAAGCGATAATCCTCATACAAAAAGACGCTCAAGTATTTATGACAGATTACTATGACCCTGGATGCGCTGTTGGGTCTATCATATTATTGATACTGGGTGCCAGGATCAATGGTTTAGACCTCTTGTCTCTTTTTATTTTATAGGCTAGTGGAATCAAAGCTCCAGGGTTTTGGAAAATACCTTTATGCTTTTATTGGTCAAAAAGTCTCTACTCTAGATACTATGTCTGGAGTTGCAAATCCTATATAAAATATTCCCTAAGTTAATAGAGTTAGGATAATTTGACTTAAATTTGCAAAGAAAAGAGTAATCTTTTTCTTCTTATAATCAAAATTATAAGGGAGGTTAAAGAGGTTACCAGGTTCATATCCAAGCAGTCAAAGCTAAAATCTAAAATTGTTACAAATTGGGATTCTGTGGAAGGCTTAGTAACTCAATTAAATACGATTTTCTTGCTGTATAGTTTAGGTTTAAACCCCAATATTAGAGGGCTTTGGGAGAGTAATATTTGAATGCATTAGTTGGGGATTGTTCCCAATGTCAAGATGGCTGGAAATTCTTCGGTGATTATCCCCAATAATAGTTTCAATTATTTTGACGGCTTAGGCTTGATTCTGTCAACTGTCTCATCTTAATCTCCAATTTGAATTTAGATCCTGACACTGATGATAGAAACCCATCCAATAGCATTATAACAATAAGCAAGGCCTGTGATAATAAGGTGTAGATGGAACTGGAGAAGATTATACATCAAAAAATAGCTGTCTTTTTTTATAGCCCTTGGGCCATCCCTGTACTCATAGTTAAGAAAAATTATGGCTCTAATAGAGTTGTCTTTGATTAAAAACGTCTAAATAAATAACTAAGAAAGGTTTTTATTTTTTACCTCGAATAGATGACGCCATGGATCAATTAGGAAGAGCCAAATCTTTCAAGTTAGAGCTTATCAACAGATATTGGCAGATTGACCTGCCCCCCAAAGGCCAGAAAAGGTACTCAATTATTAATCTCTAGGATTGCTATAACTAACTCAAATGCCCCAAGGTTTGTGCAATGAGCCGTCCACCTTCCAATGGGCGATGAACAGTATCATAGAAGATTTGAAGATTATTGGCATTTTGATTTACCTTGATGATATAAAGATCTTCTCAATAATGTTCAACCAACATTTAAAGCGCCTGGAAGAGGTCATCTGGAGGCTATCTCAAGCTCAGTTAAAGTTTAAGAATAGCATGTGCCAGTTCTTTAAGTCCCAAATGGAATATCTGAGCCACATTGTTAACAATTGAAGAATATGGCCACAGCCTTAAAAGTTTGATGTAATCAACTGTATTAGAAAACCTGAAAGTAAGCAAGATATCCAAGTAAAACTTAATATGGTCAGGTATTACTGATGATTTATACTGGGATTCACGCAACTTGCCAACCTCTATTGTTAGATTTTAATGGTTTTATTGATAATAAACCATTCAAAAATAACCATCGATTCTTTCCAATTACCCTATGAATAGATCCTTTATCATTTTAATTAACTTGATGAGTTGGATACAATAATTCAACATAAAATCTCCTATAGTAGCTCACAAACTTCCAGATTAGCAATGTTAATATTAACTTTATTTTAGGTCAATACCCAATTATATGGGCCAAAAAACTTTTGTGAATCTAAACAGCGACTTTAAGTTGCTTTCATTTCATCAAAAATCTTTTCACGCGCTGAGGCGGATTGTATGCCAATACTTGTAAGTGGCACAATAACACTTAAACATAAACAACTCTAATAAGGAATACCTAGTGCTATCAAGAGGCCTTCCAGCGTCTTAGTTAGAGTATATCAAAAATCCTTAGCAAATCTATTTTCTTCACTATTCATACTTTGTCAGCTGTATGAAGAAAATCTAATTAATCTGATCTAGGAGCAATTATGCACCTTCAAGTTGAGATGTTTTAACTAAGAACCTCCCAATTATGAGAGTAATTTGCCACCAATTGGGCTGAAAACTGTTGTTATATCAGTTCAGGGCCAAACTAGTGCAGGGAACTAATTAACTAATAAATCTTGGTAAACTTTCATTTTTTAACCCAGAAAATTGTAGCTGGAAAATTTTTAGAGGTGTAATACCAATGCCTGGCCAAGAGGAAGGAGAAAAAATGAGTAATATACTTTTTTAGTAGAAATATCTATTCTCTTTATATCTTTTTACTTGGTAACAATGTAAGAGTGTTTAAGTTTCTTTTAGGAGTGACTACAAGCTGTTTAGGAATCCCCAGCTTGTATCCTTTCCTATATCAGAAAAAGCCTTACTTTTTTGTTTACAAAATTCCCAAAGAAGACCAGAAGAGCCATATAATTGGATTAGACCTTGTGATCTTCCAAACGGTTTAGAAAGCATAAGACATTTGAGGAAAATTGAGGATATATCGGCCAATTATATTACCAATTGTTTGAGCAGGATTACAATTAAAAGTGAGCTGCCCCCAAATTTAACATCTACTACATCTTCTTTGAGGATAAATCACCTTTCAATTGTCTCAAAAATGGAGACTCCATCACCTTTATATGGAGTTCTTTTAGTTAAGCCCCTATTCTGTGAATATCTAACTTCAACTAGCCTTTTATAGTACAATCTGACGCATCTCTCATGGCTAAATGAGCTGTGCTCTCTCAGATAGGGGATATTGGTAAAGAGCATCCATCATTCTTCTGCAGTTATGTCTGAGACAAGCATGAACGTAATTAGACTGTATCCAAGTGAGAATTATTATCCATTATATACGCCTGTAAACAAAATCTGAGCCTATATACATGGAACCTAGTTTAAGATTGTCACTGTCCATGCTTCCTTGCAATGATAATAAAAACTTAAGGGACCCAAAGGGCAGTTAGCATGAAGAGCTTGATATACAGGCCTGCGACTATAAAATAATACATCTCTTAGAAATAACCCTTCAGTTTTCTGATGGACCTTCACAAATGCCTGTTGTTACCACTCTATCCCAATTGTAGATAAAAAACTTAAAAATGAAAGTGACTAATTATGCCAATGAAAAGCCAAATATTCGCTGTACCTTGAATTTGATAATGAAAGAAACCAAAATTTGGGGATAGTGATCATATAAAATTGTGGGAATGACCAAAAACTATACTGCCCACCTTCAGCTCATGCAGAAATATTATGCAAGATCATTGCGCTGTGGGAAATGGAGATCTAATTAAGATTATAAAATTAATTAACTAGCCGTACTAATGTAGAATATCTAAGATTCAATTTTCAAGATGTTTTAGTATAGTGCCATGAATGTCAGGCGCATTAGCATTATAAGCCTACAACTATTTAAAGGTTGGTTAATTCTGATTGGGCCTAGCATACAATGTCTATAGATACTACAGGTCCCTCAATAACCAGCGTTACCAATTTCAAATACATCATAGTAGTAATCAATCATTTTACTAAGTGGTTAAAGATTAAGTCCCCAGAGTTTTGGAGCATTATCAACTTTAAAGTTTACAATGGAACAGGTAATACACTGGCATGGCTGTTTCCAAGCTATCCTCATGGACATTGCCACTAAATTTCACATCTCAAATTGTTTCTAAGCCAAATGGGCTAATGAAGATTCGTGGAGTTCTTACCATCCCTTATCATCCAGAGATCAATGGGATGGTGGAACGTGCCAATGATACCTTAGTGCAGGCTTTTTAAAAAAATTTCCAACAACTCTCTATATCAATGAGCCATATTGTGGACTCACCTATTTTCGTCTATAATATCAGTTACCACAGCAGTATGAGATATTCACTTTATAGCTTGTGTATTGTTAAAAACCTATATTATCACCTTTAAAACATTCAATCATTACTGATGAGGATGAGATATGACTATCTGAATACTTGACTGACTGGTGAAATCCTTTATCAAGATTCAGACAAAAGCCTATGGGACAGCTCTCAGTAAAAATAAATTAGAAAGAGAGGGATGATTTGCATTGTATCATAATGGAAGCTTTGTAGTGAGCAATTGAGACATTCAATGCAATAATTTAGGATTTGATAGGATGCATAAGTTTTGCTCCTTTATGGAAAGGACCTTACATTGTACTTGACCAACTTGCTGCCAAAGCATACACTATTCAGAGCTTAAAATTTTTGAAAATGATTAATTGTGTTTTCATCAATTTTTTTCTGCCATTTTCATAGTATTTTTAACCGTCCCATCAAAGATCAAGTAGTAAATCAAGTCAAGGGGGAAAGTGTTGGATAAATATTGACTTAATTACTGGTTTGTGAATTATAGTCTTAATAAAATTCCAACTCCAATACTAGACTTTACGCTAACATGAGTTGCATTATATCTGACCCTGAAAATTCCCATTTAGTCCTTTTTCAACAAAAACTTCTCCCATAATTGCATTTTACAATAGTCAATTATCCTCATTATGGGAGCTCTGTTGAATTTTTCATGAAGTGATTCAACTATATATTCGCCTAATCTAAACAATTGATCACTTTTAAGTCAAACTTTTCGGTTAACTGTGTAGATATTTAGTGTAGTCTTACATATATATCAAAGATGAAGAGATGACTGCATAGTTGTGCTATAAAGTAAAGCTAAGTGTTAGACCAGCTGTCAGACATATGCCTCCCAGGCTTCAGAATAAGAATGTTATGGGTAAAAATCGTCCAAAAAAGGAAATGTAGACATTTACAAGTCTACAATAATGAGAAGTTTGATTTTAATGATAGTAATGATTTAATCAATCAAAAGACCCTGGAAAATTTTTTGGTGAAACCCCACAAATTGGGTTAACACGATCTTGAATACTCAATGGCAATAAAATATTATCAAGCATTGGATTCCTCTGACCACATGGCAGACCCTGGGGTGTCCATTGGATGGTACCCTTCAGCCAAAACCAGGTACTTTCAAGCCCCAATGTGGGAACCACCCCCTTTTATAGGTGTGGCGGGGGTCCCCCAAGGTAAAATAAATTCCTGTGATGGGGATTGGCTGAAGTTAATTAAGTCGTTACCTCACAGGTATGTATTACCAAAAGTCAACTATCCATCCATCATTCAGCCAAAGTGAAGCAAGTTTTCTGAGCTTCAATGGACTGAATTTGCATATTTCCTTATTTGGATTGTAACAAGCCATCCTGAACTTACCAATGAATTCTCTTTGATCCTCAATACCATTTTAAATACTAAATGGTCAGATATCAATGGGGTTTGTTTTCTATCCCCCTATTGCTACTAGTAAAATTACATAAAAACCCTGTTTTTTTCATTGTTGAATTTTAGGTCTATTTATGATGGCTGGTTCTTCTTCTGCGACAAGGCAGAGTTTTGAACGTCTATTGTATGAAGAAAATAGACCAGACAGTGACTATAGCTAAGATATAACTCCTTGGAAATTATACTTGAAGCCATATTCCTCTGTCGTTATTTAGATGATTGAACGCTGCCCTGAGCCTTCTGATTCCAAGTAAATTCTCATCTTAATACAACGTAAAGTATTAATTAAGAAAAGCTTGTAAATTAAACTAAAAACTTGTAGAGATAGTTGATGATAGTTTACTAGTATCAACTTAGGATAATTTATAGGGTTTGATGTTCACCACATCTTACCCATGGCGCCTTGATTTCATTGGCACTTGGCCAGAGAAAGTAATGACTTCATTTGAGGGTCTAAAGTCCATTTGACTCATGACATCTCAAATGCCTCATAGTCAGTCTTAAACTTGGAAATATTCCCAAGACAGCGTTTTTAGCGCATCTGCAAAAATCTGAACCAATACTCATCTCAAGCAATTGGCAGCACATACCAAGGTGATTTGTATCACTAGATATTAATTAACTTGATTGAAAACTCGATTGATATTAAAAACTAATTTTTACATAAACCAAAAAAGCCCACATGCCTGAGTCATTTAGTCAGCTATTATTTTAAGTCTGACTAAACTGACAAAGCCCCCAAGCCCGTGTCATCATAGTCAAATATTATTAAGTGTAATTGCAGGCCGCGGATCTTAAGCTTTGCATAAGCTTAAAATATTCCTGATCTATAATCACTGATATCCAATATGATCCATAATAAATTAAGCATATTAATATTATTGTGTCCCTATTAAATATCAGGCAATTAGACTTAGTAAACAACTCAAAAATTCCCCCGCCTGGACTGGATAAAAGTGGCAGTACTCTTTTCTCTGATTAACAATGCCTAACTTTTATCGCTCATCAAAATATGAATGGTACCTTGATAGTCTTTCTGCCACGGACAGACAAATCTTCTTAAGACTAAGAAAGTTTATGTGGCGTTCTATGGTTAACTTAGGCATTTTGCCCACGATTTCTCAAGCTTGATCAACCAGCTACACTTACATGATACTTGAGAGCTCAGCTTTGCATCCTGATGTAGTTTCACCAATTATTAATGCACCCAAGCAGGCCCCCTTGGCTCCAAGTACTGTTCATTAAACCTCACAATGGGTCAAGTAGAATCCTCCTACGACTCTTTAGTTAACCCTTTGGGCTTCTGAAGCTGAACAACCCCAAGAAACCCTTATCTGACATCAATTTGCTTTGGATGAGGATCTTCTTCCCGACTTCTTGTTTGCCTTTTTTCTGTTTCCCTTTTAAAAACCTTGTTTTCTCTCTACATGCAGGCAGTATGGCTTTGTTAGATTTTAAGCTCAATTTGATGTCAGAGCTCATAAATGCCTACTTGTCATCCACACTTGCTAATGGCCCTGAGATTGCATCATATGATACTTCTGAGGCCAATCAGGCCATTGTTTTTGCTAACTCAGTTTCTAGGATTTGGTGCAAACCTGCTTCAGTGCATACAGATTTACACGTCCCATTGGGCCTTAAAACTTGGTTTTCCAAAGATTAGCGCGTCCTGGTTTTACCAAGCCCTTTTCAAAAGCTTAGTGAAAGGGCTTCCTGAAAATTATGTTCCACAGATGGCTCTTCTGGGCATGTGCATTTGTTTCCTTCTTCCTCGTTTACCACTAATACCATGCCTGACATGCACAGGGTATTAGATGAGGCTCATTCGCAGATATTTTATGCAAAAGTGTTCCTCCCCCCAGTTTACCTCTGCCTCAAAAGTCTCCGTGCTAACTGTATTTTCCTTTCAGCGGCATTTACTCCCAAGTTGAACCTTTCTCGCCTGTTCCAAGGTCCATTTCAATGGTTTTTTCCTCTGGTTCAATGGCCTTTCTTAAGCTGACAAGGCCAGCATACCTGGTGCTTAGTCTTTATGGGTTTAGCGCATCTCTGGCAGGGTTTGGATATTTGAGACTTGTATGAAATTCACATTTCTACAATTCTGCTACAGGTTTCTCCAGTTCAATCTAACTCTTCTTCCCCTCCCAAAGAAGAGTTACCTAGTTTTAATAAAGATGAGGCACACATCTCTGAATAAAAGTTTATATTTTTTTAAATCTTGTTTTTTTCTATATTATTATTATTAGTAGTAAAATTTTTAATATTAATATTAATATTAATATTAATAATAATAATATTATTATTATTATTACTATTATTATTATTACTATTATTAGGTGGTGTGGCATAGTCAGGAGGGCGTCCCGCTATCACCCCTCACGTCATGGATTCAAATCCCATCATGGCAGAAATTGCATTAATTGCATTTCTGTGCCAAGAGGATATCAATACATGTGGATTTGCGCACCATGCCTTGGTCCAACCAAGCGAATCAGTGAAGTTAGATTCATGTAATCCTGACCTATCAGAACATGCGCAGGAAGGTTTTACCCCCAGTACTTGGGTTTTGTCTTCCATTCCTAAATTGTCACTCCCTACTCCCTATCCTTTCTATCAGTGTGGTATATTTTTCAGGGGCAGCCTACCTTGAATAAAATTATTATTATTGTTATTATTATTATTGCTTTTATTTCTCCTGAGCATCACTTTTATAGAGAAAAGGAAGATTCAAGTAGAACTTAAACAAATAGTAATCAGTAAAGAAGGAAAAGATGCACAAATCCAATCAGAAGTCCTGGGTGAACATCGCAAAGGGTGGTAATTCCACCAATATGTCATCCTCAAAGGCATCAAATGCTCCTACAAGGAGCTCCTGGTTAGCCATGTGAACCAGAGCGAATGACAGATGCAAGTCACCACCGAGGGGTACTTGACAATGCTACACCAGCATATGCTCTACAATAATATCCGCCACTCACTCCCCTCCTCCCCTTTTAAACATGGGGTTAGAGCGAACTTTGAGGTCAAACACCTGGAGATCTTGTTGGCGATAACTGAAGTAAGAAAAAGTTATTTTGAAAACGCCATTTTTATTAAACAAGAATTCTGTCAAGGATTTGTATAAATGCTTCACCACAGCAGAGCAGGCGGACACCACAGCAAAGGTTATCATTGAAGTGACTGTCAAAGGTGTACCCCACCATGTAAAGGTACATCACACCCACTGGAACAAGGAGAATGGCCTCTTCATTTCCTTTGAAGATCTCCCAACTGATCTTCCCCATAACTTTGTAAAATCAGAGCTAATCAAAGGCCTTGAGGAGTATGAAAGAATGAAGCAGTTTGAGCTGCAGCGCTTCCACCTCATTCCAGAACTCTACAGCAGGAAGGCGATCACAGTTATTGACCCCAAGCCTGAAGTAGAAGCTAATCCCAACCTGATCCCACAGATCGCACAGTTCATCTTGCCAGAGGGACAAGCATCTGACCCCTTCAAAGTTACCCCATAGAAGGCTCCTCCCATCCTCCAGAACTGCCAGGCGCTTGTACACTGGGTCCATGCATGCCCTGCTGTAGGCAAGCAGCAGAAGGAGGACTCTGAGGAATTGGACAAAACTGATGAAAATTTCAGTAAACTTCAGGTGGCAACAACCCCATTCAACTGGGGGGGAACATGGCAAGTACCAGATCATTAAACCAGTCACTTCCAAACAACGCAAAGCAGAAGAGAAAGTGAAGGGATGAGCAGAGGCCAGAGAGAGGGCCAAGGAAGCTAAAAAAGTGAATCAAATTCCAGAAACCAATAATGTTGGAAATGCAAACTGTTTTGAGATCCTAAAAAGAGCCCCAAAGGAGTTGATGGAAAGGGCAGCAAATGTGCAGATGCAGATGGTGACACAGGGACAAACGCAGCCCATGAGATCAGTAAATAAACAGGCGCAGGTTCAGGCCAGAGTTCACAACTCCAGTCACCTACCTGTAGTATCAACAAAAAACTCTCAGAACAAGGGTTACAAAAATTTTCAAGATGGTACAGCTACTGATAGAGTGAGCGTTGCCTCAGCTCAGCTCAGATCAGTGGCGCAGAACTCCTGAATGGATACTCAAAGACCGAAATTCTTGAATCGCAATAGAACTGGGCCAAATGGCCCAGAACTGTCCAATTAAGGCGGATTTGGAGGATTGGGCAAACTGATCACAATAGGGACATTCAATATCACAGGGCTGAAGGCCACCACATCCTAGTATAAGAAAATTCAGCACCTGCGAAACCCTCTGGTTGACATCCTGGCGATCCAGGAGAGTCACTGCCCAAGGGTGGAGGAACTTGAGTGCACCCAGATGCTCCTCCCAAACTTCTCAACTTGGTCCACCCTCTGCGGGTTTGTGATCAAACCAGGCTTTGGGCATTACCATCACATTCTTGACTGATCACCTAGGTGGAGAATCCTGGCCTCCATAATCACCTGACAGGGAAATCAGTACACCCTGGTCAATACCTATGCCGCAACATCCCCAGTGACTGCGCCAACTTCTTTAAAGAGGTGGCCAATTTACCACTACCAGAAAACAGTTTCCTCCTAGGGGACATGAACTGTTGGCTCACAAGGGCCACAGACAGATGGCCCCTGGACATTGATCATCCCCGTGGATACCAGGAACTTGCATCGCTCATGGCCACGTTGGGAGTCATTGATACATGCCCAAAGTACATGCCAACCCTTGAGCACATGACGAGGTCACACGTCAGAGAGGGTGAGATGCTCTTGATGACACATATTGACCTAATCTGCATCCCGGTGGCCCTTAAGCATATGGTAGAAAACTTTGAGCCAGTTAGTGTCACCTACTAAGACCATTGGCTGGTAAGGATTACCTTAGGATCAGAGTTGCAGGCACAACTGCGCCCAAAATGGGAAAATATTCACCCACAAACTGTGAGTAACGCTCACTTTGCCCACTGGCTAGAAGTATGAAATTTGTCCAGTGATGTGAGGGACCCCCTCAGCAAGGACTCAATCCAGACATGGGGACTCCTGAAAGCTGAAATGGTTGCTGCCTTGAAACGTACATCCTCCAGGAGGCATGTGGCTGAGGCATCGGCTCTTCAAAGTGCAATCAACAATGAGCACATCTTGAGAGGAATGCCCCCAAGCAGGCCACAGCACCAACTGGATGAGGGAATGGGTTCAGTTGACCCTTGAAATTCAAGGTTTCAGCAAGCAAGCCTAGTAATGGCTCATGTTACAGGCGGGAGCAAAACTGGTGGCTGAGGGTGAAAAATCATCCAGATTCTTCATGTGCCAGCTTACAACCCAGAAATCCCATACCCGATGTGACGCTCTGGCTGCGCAAGTTTGCACCGTAGCGCGCTTCCCCAGAGGCGCTAGTGAACATAACTAATGAATACTATACAAAATTATACTTGAAGAAGGGTGCTTTACCTCAGGACATTGAGCCATCCTTATGAGGGTGGAGCCACCTCTGACCCTGGACACGTCAGCACTCACAGCACCAATAACAAAGGAGGAGCGAATGCAGTGATTAAGAGCCTTCCCCAGTGGAAGAGTCCAGGACCTGATAAGATTCCGCTTGAACTGATTGTGCCATTTTCAGACCTCCTTAGTCACATCCTCCTCGCCACGCTCAACAGATGCTTGGATGAGACCAAGCTCATGCCTGGAGGGGATGAGCCTGCTTGTTCTCCTTCACAAGGAAGGTGACACACATTCACTCAACAATGGCGTCCAACCTTGCTGATAAACTCTGACTTTAAACTGCTTTCAAAAATCCTGGCATGTCATCTTGGTTCCATTGGGAGGAATGTGATCTTGACAAACCAACTTGGATTTGTCCCTGGCAGGAGCATCTGGCCAACATCCACATGGTTACCACATCACCCAGTTGAACTCTAGTAAAGCATTAGTATTCCTAGACCAGCAGAAAGCTTATGACAGGGTAGACTGGTCATACATACACTGTTGCATGGAGAGAGCACACCTGCCACAAAAATTCATTTACTGGGAGATGAAGGAAATTACTATGACAAACATGTCAGTTCTAGGCACTGGTTTCCAGTCAACCAAAATCTCACCTCAATGTGGGGTGAGGCTAGGGGACCCGTTGAGCCCCCTGTTGTACAACCTGGCTTTTGACTCAGTGTTGTGGGCAGCGGAGGCAGAGCTGGAAGGCATTTGAATGTGTGGGCACCACCTCTGAAAGCTCTGGCATATGCTTGTGATCAGTCATAGGAATTGCAAGCTTATAGGACTTAAGAAACTTGAGTCAATCATCCACCAATATGAATCAGCTAGCAATTTAAGGATTAACAAATTAAAAATGGCGAATTTACCTGTTGGTGGTGCAAAAATCACCCAACCAACTTGGGGCAGCAAAACTCAAACCAGGGTTTGCCAACTGGCCCTGGCTAGAGCCACCCTGCCACTTGCCACCCCCACTCAGCCAGATAGGTATCTGGGTGGGTGACAACTGGGCCTTATATACCTAGCACTGTGGCCATCTGAGGAAGATTGACATCATGGTGAGTCAGAAGAAGTGAAACTGAATAAATGACAATTTCCAAAAAATGCATTAAAAAAAATCAAAAGTCAGACCTATCTCAGATGCGATGAATCAGGAGCCAGCCTTCAATGTCAATAATGACATCATCAACATATCAGCTGCACTTATTTTGAATGCAAAAATCAGTTTCAATAAGCATTCAAGTGATGAAGTTAATTGCAAGTTTCAGAACTCACACAAAAATGATGGATCAGGAACAAATCAATCAGCCAATTTGACAAAATCAATTTAAATAGTTTAATGTGAAACATCAAAGTTTCAAACATTAATTTAAACAATTTAAAAAATTTAAATCCACACTTAAATGGCTGAGACCTTAATTTCATGTTTCAGTACTTTTCTGGGTATAACCTAACTGGTGATGAATCAAGTGGCCAAACTGACAAAATCGACTCTAATAATTTTATGCATAATTCCAAAGTCTCAGAATTCAACCTAAATAATTCAAATAATTTAATTACACCAATTGATAGTCAAGACCTTAATTTTAGGTCTCCATACATTGCTGTGGATGACATAACTGGCAACAAATTAATTCCTACCCAAATTTGTGTAATTTAAATAATTTAATGTGAAAAAAATAATCAATGAGAACTGAAGCAACAAACAAAAAATAAAAATTAAATCAAGTTAAAAAAGTTATTTGGCAAAACACATACAATTTGCCAGCACTTAAGAACCAGCCTCGCCACCCACCAAGATCCACTAAAAACAAAAATCTGGGCAGAATCTGGGCCCCATTTGGGGTGACACCTTCAGGTGGCCCAGTGAAACACCTGGGTATCACCCTGATCCCCAAAAGGCCGGATCTGCCTGGGATTAAGGACAGGCTCATCCAGAAGCTTGCGTCCCACATTGCCTCCCACATTGCCTCCCTCAGGGGAAGGCAAACAGGACTCATGGGTTGAGTCACAGTTATAAATTCCCTCCTGCTCCTGATCCTCTGGTTCCCAGCCACAATCGTCCCCTTCTCCTCAGAATTTCACAACCGCATCAGGGCCTTACTGCAGTTGTGGTTGTGGGAAGGCAGAAGAGCCCCAATATGAATAGGCCTGCTTCACAGACCAAGAACGGAAGGAGGCCTAGGCCTCACTGACCACGTCACTCAATTGGAGAAATATTTGGTAAGTGGATAGTTAGTGACAAGTAAACCCCTCAAACCAAACCACTGGTCACACGCCACATGCATCAACCTGGCCAGAGACCTCAATCTAGCAACCCCACAGCACAGAACAACCTCCTGTCCTATCTGGCAGCCAACTGAACATCCAAAGCCCACACCAGTCTTAAGCTTCTCTCATGCAGTACTGAAGACCATCCATCAAGATGCGTGGCTGTTCCCTCTCAGCATCATGAGGGGGGAATGCAGTCGAGAGTTTGAAAATCACACCTATGCTCAGGAATGCAGGGGTGCACAAGTCCCAGTGGTGGAATACTCCCTGCCAAGAGCAAGGACCCTAGCCCATATGATCTCTTAGACCAAAATGATCAGCCATATGACGAAAAAAACTCGAATTTTTTTTTGGAAATTTGTGACCCATGATCTACTTCAATCAAAAATATGGCGCATGTCTGACAATGCTTACACAGGGCCTACCAAACATCCAACTTGTCCAACTCAGCCCATGAATACTGTAAAGTATGTCGCACAAAAGACACCCTGATGCACGGGTTGAAAGAGTGCCTGGCGGCCCAACTTGTATGGAAACTCGCATGGCCACTGATGGCACTCAACCACATACCCACCAAACTCTGTCTAATCGCAAATTCCATGGCACTTGATATCAACTCACCAATCCCAGAATTGCTCTGAGCAGTTATTTTTGTATTGTCCCTATGGACAATTCATACAATTTACCTTGAGGCAATTCAAAATTTGGCCCCAAACCTCGTTGATATTAGCAATCAATTTAGCAAAAACATAATGAAATCTTATTTAGCTGTTTGGTGAAGCAATTCCACGCCAACTTCAGAGGATGGTGAAGAGCTAGCTTTTGCTCCCCTTCTTAACTGTCAAATGGAACTGAAAATCTGCCTCAAAATCAGTGAAATCTCTAAGCTGCTCAAGTGAATTCCTTCCAACACTGCCAGGTTTCATGGGAACACTAGCCACAATGTTCTCCCCCTGTACTCAGGTTTAGGTCACAGCCCCCTTATTTCATTTTCTCCTCCCTCTCTTTGGTGTGGCATGTTTGTCCCAAGATTGGCCCACGCCAAATAAAATTATTATTCTCTAAGATATGGATGAATGTTCTTAGTGTGTACTCAATCATACAACCCAGACGCCTTGATCCTTAATGGTATATACATCTTTGGACAATTTTCCAATACAATAAATGGACCTTTCCAAAGCAAGGCAAGCTTGTGCGCGCAGTCTGCGCTATGGATATCACAATATACTACTTAGTCTCCCTCCTTTAAATTTAGTCACCATAACTCATTTAGTGTTGTCATAGCTCTTCTGACTAGTTTTTCAACTAAACACATTTTGGTAGGCTTCAGATTGCAACTTGATTAGGGTCTTTTCTAGCTGCTCAATATATTATTTTGTCTAATAGCTTCAGTTGAACTGAGTACTGAATATAATAATGGATGCAGAGTGGGCTGTCTACCATACAGAAGTCAAAATGGAGAGTGGCCTGTACTGATGTGGTGTCCAATATTGTATGCAAACACAGTAGGACTAATGGAGGTAGCCCATTGTGAAGGTGCTAAGGCTGCGTTTTTACATAAAATGCTGACTAGAGTGTCATTCACTCGCTCTACCATACCATTAATCTCAGGATGGTATGGTGTTGACAACACTCCTTTAATATAAATCATCTCATTAAACCGTTGTACCATCTGAGCAGTAAAATTAGTGCCATTATCCATCAAGATTTTCTGTGGGCATCCATGCTTGTATATTATGTTATCCATAATGAACCTGGCAGTAGTTAGAGCCCTGACGTCTCAAACTGCTTTTTCTTCCACCCATTTTGTTAGATGGTTGATAGCAACAATTATGTATTTGTTACCTAGGCTGCACACAGGCAAAGGTCCAACTACATCTATCAATACGGTATGCCAAGTCCAGTCAGGTTTGATCAAACAATAATTCACATCTGATTTCATAGGCTTTACAATTTGGCATTAATGACATTTTTTTATTACATCTTGGATATCAAATAACATAGAATCCCAGTATTAATTTGACCAAATTGATTCTAGCTTTTTGGTCAATTCTCCATGCCCAACGGCCTGTGTGATTGGGTAATAATCTCCATTCACCTGGAAGGTTTTGAGTAAATTTTGCCACTGCCCATTAAGCTTGAGCTTGTATAAAACTCCATTCCAATATTTGGTGTCAGTTAATGCTTTTTTGATCGCTTTTTGCTCTTCAGATGGTTTATCTCCATACTTTCAAGTAATCATTTTTTCATGAATCTTATTGGCCAAACTGCTCAGGGAAGCTAAAATAGGAAGTCTTGATAGTCTGTCTGCATTTTGATGGGTCGCTCCAGCTCTATCATTAACTTCATAATTGTATGCTTGTAATTTCAGAGCCCAGCAGGCTACTGTCCCTCAGGTTCCTTGAGGTTGTGGAGCCATCATAATGAGCTGTGATCCATCACTACTTAAAACATGGCGCCATGAATGTAAAACCAAAATTGTTTACATGCGTAGATGACAACTAAACACTATTGTTCAGTCACTGTATAATTATGCTCATGCTTATTTAGCGTCCTGCTGCAATAAGTGACCAGATGCTCCTCATCATCTTCCCCAAACTGAGATAGCACAACCCCAATTGCAGTCAACAAGGCGTCAGTTTGTATGATAAAAATTCCTGCTGAAATCTGGATATCGGAGGATAGACGCCATGCTCATTTTGGTTTTCAAAGCCTCAAAGGCCTGTTGGCACTCGTCTGCCCATCAAAAACGAACTCCTCCTTGTAGCAAATGAAATAGGGGCTCAGCAATCCTCGTGTTCTTCTACAAATCTGTAATAGTATTCTACCATGCCTAGGAATACTTGAACATCCCTCATACTTGTCAAGGTTGCATTTTGTTACTTGCCTCAACCTTTTGAGGTCAAGGCCGCAAGCCTTTGGAATCAATGATGAACCTGAGAATTCCATTTGTTATTTAAATAATTGGCATTTTCTAAAGATTTATCTTCAGATTAGCCATCACTAGCCATTCAAACACTTGTTCAAGGTGCTCCAAATGTTCAGAAAACGTTTGCAAAAAGACATTGATATCATCCAGGTAAACCAGTACGCAAGAAAATTTAAGTTCCCCCAAAATTGAGTCCATCACGCGTTGAAAAGTTGCTGGCGCATTGCATAGCCCCTGTGGCATGCAAGTTGGTTGAAACAGCCCTTGAGTAGCAATCATTGCTCACTTCTCCTGTTCCTCTTGAGGTAGTTCAATTTGCCTATATCCTGAGATAAGGTCCATTGCAGTAAAATACTTCGCCCCTCCCAGATGGTCCAAAGCATCATCAATTCTAAACAACGGATACAAATCTTTTTTTGGAATGGCATTAAGGCGTTGATAATCACAACTTGATTGCTGCCATCCCTTTTCATTATGATCAAAACTGGACTGACCCATGGGCTCTTAGATGGCACAATCATTCCACCTTTCAGCAATTTTATAGCTCTTCTCTTACTATTTCGAAACTAGCCCAAGGGCGCTGGATTGGCCTCATTATAAATAGGTGCATGGTCTCCAGTGTCAACAAAATGCTATACTTCTTTTGCACAACCTAAATCTTGATCATCTTTGGTGAAAATTTCGAAGTATTGTTCAAACAACTCTAGTGCCTCATCCTTCTGTTGTTCTGATAATCCAGTAAACGATTCTTGAGAAATTACAAATTGCCCCAAGGGTTTTGGTCAGTAAACTGAGCTCAGATAATTCGCCAAATTTGACAGATGATTTTAATTTTTCCCTTGTAAACAGATGCACAAATTCAACTACTTGATATTTTTTGACCTTAATAATTTGGCTGGTCAAATTTTTTAATAGGACATCAATTCCCCATGCCCTGGTATAACTATTCCAGGCGCCACAATAGGATCCATATGAGAACAATGCCATGGGGATAGAACCTCTCTGTAAAGTCCTTCTGGAATATCCAGCGTGGTCCAAGTCTTCATAACCAGTTCATGTCCTGGAGCTACTGTCACATCCTTATTCACATGTAGAGGTATTTCTCAATTTTCGTTTATAGCAGTTGGCATGGGATGCTTTTGTTTTCCCACTGATATATCCTACTGGTATTATCCCATTGGCATAAGATATACTAATAAAGTTTTTATGACAGCTTTTGGGCTTCATATTGTTATGAGAGAAATAAATCCAAAGTGATTGGCCTAATATTGTTAAGAATTTTTCTTTAAAAATTGCATGAGATCCCATAGGTCCTTAAAAAACTTATTCCAATTACGATGTCATAATTGGTGTTTAGTAGCACTATTGCAGGTGCAGCTACTACTAAAGCTCCAAATCACAGTGGCAAGGCGCTATAAGCTCCTTCACCTTTGTGCCGTTGAGACCTGCAGTCCCATATTCCTAATGGTGGCCAATGTCCAGAGCAATTTTCAATCACTTCGCCAACATTTTTAGAAACAATGTTTACAGTTGCTCCACTATCAACAATATCTGCAACTTTGATCTTATTGACCAGAATGTCCACGTAAGTGCACTCAGAGTAATAGGAATCAATAGAGTTTACTAAGTGAATATATGAAGAATCTAGAAAACTAAGAGTGTTCTTCAGAGTATTTCCAATGCTTGGACATTCATGGATGTTTATGTCAATTGCCATTGCTATATTGACCCTTTTAGGCTTGGGGTATTGGATGCATTGCTTTGCCCTTTTTCTGGAATATTCTCAACTATTTGTTGCACATATGGTTTAGTGACTACTTCAGAGGCTTCAGGTATGATAACTTTACTCTGAGAGCGAGTTACCACATGTACATTTGTAGAATTTTCATTCAGTACTAAAATGGAATTCATTTCATTGTTAAATGAGGCCCCATGGGCTGCGTAATATTGTCAATCAGGTGGGACTGGTTTTTCCAGCACAATAGAGTGTCCCGCATCTATTGTTTTTGTTCTTTTCCCTTCTCTTGCACAAAATTGGGAAGGACTACATTGACTTTACGCTGATGGCATCAAGAAGCAAAGTGTCCTTTACGGTTGCAACTATAACAGGTAATGTCATTCATTGAGCATGAGGTTTTTTATTCAATTTTTGCTCAGTTTTCACAGGCAAATCATTATCAAATTTTCTTACAGGTTTCAAAGGGTTTCCCAACAGAGGCAGGTCCTGATTTGTACTAGTATTAGGAGGGCCATAATTCTGTGAACATCTGTGCAAATAATCAACTAATTCAGATGTTGCAAATTTTTTTCAAAAGCAGGCATTAAAACGTTTACCAAATTTTTGTAAGGTTGTACTGCATGTTCTAGCACAATCTTAGCATCAAAATTGACCATAGCCTTTGCGCCTAGAAGAACTTACTCTTTGCAATAAAATTACTCCATGAATTCATCAATTGATTCATCTTTCTTAAAGTGAATGTTCATAAATTTAGATTTTCTGGTTGACATTGGTTCTGGACCAATATTTTATAAAGCACAGCCTCTTTGACTTCAGCATAAGTTAGATTTTTGTTGATATGGGCATAATCAATTCATTTCTCCACTCATCCAAACAGTTATTAATAGTAGCTGCTTTGTTGCAGTCTCTGGCCCCATACATAGTGTTAAGTTTTCAGCTGATGGTTCAAGCTAAAATAACTTAACAATGAAATTGAGGATATAAACTCACTTTTCAAATGAAACTCCTGATCATAATTGGGAAGTAGATTCTCCTATAATCCTCAATAATAGCCAAGTAACACCAGTATGCTCACCATTCTTAAGTCTACTGGCACCAACAAATACAAGACCTTCTGTCTTTGTACAAAATCAGGAAGTTATTCCTCTATAATCAGGACTACTCTAGCAGGCAACTATGTACTTCTCTTTTGGAAGAATAAACACACACAACTATCTAATATAGATGTAATGGCAACAGATACGAATATCAGACAGATGACAGATGGATAATAATTAATAAACTAAGTGACAGTAGTTATTAATGATCAATAAAATAGTGAATGATGATTAATTGATGTTTTATTAATCAGCCAGGCGCTGGTATTATATACCTCTCGGGCATCTACTGGCCAAAAACATCTATTAGATGAGTTCATTCATATTATGCCAATCCTCTTCTGGTCATGGCAATAATTATGAGAAATCCCCAAGTCAATTTGGCCCATGAATTGACTAAAAATAATAATTGTTTCAGCCCAATTGAAGGCAATTTTACTCTCATAATCGAGACAACTTTGGGTTTTAAACTCAACATCAAAATCTTCTTGATTAGAGCTACGTTATAACTTGACATCTAACAATAAATGAGGAATAAAACATATATGATCATAAAAGATGACGCATCCCAATTTGGGACGTTGGCAGGCCTCTCAATAGCACTAAGTACGCCCATAATTGGGATGTCTATGTTTAAGTGCTTAATTATCAATTTCATTTAATTGAACCCAACTTCCACCTTAGTGCATTAAGATTAATGCACTAATTTAGGAGGTGCAATTTAGTTAATGCCGTGGGACCACTTTGCACCCAAGTGTACCCATAATTGGCCATAATATAATAATATCATATCTATCATTAGCTATGATAATTGGGCACCTCATATGCAATTAGAGCGGTTATGAGGTGAATCTGATTTATCAGATTATGCAGATGAATCAGGAGAATCAAAAGATTCATCAATCGAAGTAATCTATCAGCATTGATGGTTTTCTCAAAGGGTTTATTTTCAAGTCAACCATCAAAATCTAACACATAGCCAATTCAAAGCATTTGACAAATGTGGTTATACTTTCATTCTTGTCAAATGCAGGCATGTTTGCTGGTTTATAATTATCCCTTTCCTAACTATAGTTATCACGATTATTTCTTTGCTGGCTTGGGCCAGGTGTACTAGGGCGCCAAGGCACTGCACCATGGTTTAAGGTGCTGGGGTTGGCCAAAGCAACCATATTGCTAGGCATTTGTTGATGTGGCACAGCATCCATTTCAGTAGCTAAATCTGAAGCTTCATCCTCATAGTATTCAGAAGCGTTTTCAGTTGAATGATTTGTAGCACATTGACAACGCCTATCATCCAAAGCTCAGATTTGATTGTTAATTTCATTTTCACAATTAACACAATTTGATTTTTTAACTTTAACTTTCCAATTCCTCATTCAAACTAGTAGTTTGTAATTGCAAGCTGGAAGCCATTTGGTCCTTTTCCTTAATTGTCTTCTTACACTGTTTTACTTTTTCATAAAGAATATTGTTTGACTCGTTATTATGGGTGCCCTCCTCAATAAGGTTATTGATCTGTTGATTAACCCAATCAATAGAATCTCGATTTTTTTGTTTTCTTCCCATTGGCCTACAAATTGCGTGTGCCAATAATTGTTTTTTTTGGTGGATTCATCTTTTTATCCGCAAAATTTGGGCACACAGTCATTGATGATGATCATGAAATTCATCATTATTTTTTATCTGCGCCTCTCTGGCTTTGTGATTAAGCCTCATGAACTCCAAAAATTAATGGAAGTCTTTGTGATATTGTTAATCCAAGTTTTGGTAATTCCTCTTTCTTCTAAGAAATTGTCAAAGATGGGATGCAATCTGTCATTTAGCTCTTGTGCTAATTCTGCTACCTGGTCATTAGCCCAAGTAGTTAGATTATAGTTCATTTCCAAAATAAAATGGACCTCAGCAAAGTTGGCTTCTAATCGCTCATTTAAAATTTGGGCTGCCTGGATGGAGTTTCTTGAGAAGTTTAACAACTCTGTAATGGCCACGTGATGGCAGGCAATTGTCATCTGAGAGTTTCTGGATTAGGGGTGTACAAATTCAATTAATTATTGGGCAATACTTTATATTCAATTAAATTATTTTGGACTTGAGCTACACTCAATTGATGATGAGCTAGGTATCACATTCACAACACTTCTTGCTGTTGTTGGCAATAAAAGGATTACGATTGTTGCTACAGGCCCCTTGTCCCATTTGATACCCTCTTAACAACTGATGTTCAAAAGTTCCAGCTCTTCAAGTGAAATGGGTTCTTCAGGGTAGGTAATAATAGGTACATCATTCCAATTAATCTGAGACACAGTCATTCCTGTATTCCCATCGGGCCTGATAATAGTTCTAAATAATTGATTGGGATTACTCCCATACTCGGTGTAGTCACCATCTGCATTCCCAGCCATGAGTGCCACTTGTTGAATTTTAGGTCTATTAAGGATTGCTGGTTCTTCTTCTGCGGTAAGGTGGAGTTTTGAACGTTTATTGTATGAAGACAATCAACCAGACGGTGATTATAGTTAGGATGCAACTCCTTGGTAATTATACTTGAAGCAAGTTCTTCTGTCTTTATTTAGATAATGGCACACTTCCTTGATCCTTCTTATCCCAAATAAATTCTCAACTTAATACAATGTAAAGTATTTAATACAAAACAGCTTATAATTTAAACTATAACTTGTAGTAATAATTGATGATAGTTTATTAGTATCAACTTGGGATAATTTATAGGATTTGATGTTCACCACATCTTACCCATGAAGCCTCAATTTTAATGGCACTTGTCCTGAGAAAGTAACGAGTTCATTTGAGGGTCTAAAGTCCATCTGACTCAAGACATCAAAAACGCCTCAGGTTGGTCTCAAACTCAGAAATATTCTCAAGACAATGTTTCTAACGTGTCTGCAAATAGCTGAACTGAAACTCATCTCAAGCAATTGGCAGCACATACCAAGGTGATTTGTACCACTAATTATTAATTAACTTGATTAAAAGTTTGATTGATATAAAAACTAATTTTGACATAGACCAAAAATGCCCAGATGCCTGAGTAATTTAGTCAGCTATTATCTTAAGTCTGAATAAACCAACAAAGCCCCCAAGCCCATGTCATCATATTCAAATATTTTTAAGTGGATACGCTAGGCCACAGATCTTAAGCTTTGCATAAGCTTAAAATATTCTGATTTATAATCACTGATATTAAATATGAGCTATAATAAATTAATCATGTTAATATTATTATGTCCCTATTGAATATCCAACAATTAGATTCAGTCAACAACTCAACATTCATATTATTAGTATCTGATTAAATTTAGATTAAGTAGTGTTCATTCCCTAACTGTTGGAGTTTAGGAATAAATCAGCACCAGTGAGCTTTAATAACTCCTAAAATTAACACCCGCCAACTATATCCTGTGCCCTCAATGAATAAAGAAACCTCGCGTTACAAGGACTTTACATTTTATTGTGTTATTCCCTGGTTGACTCTATAGTGGCATTTAATGCAGATGGCGATAAATCTCCATTTGTGACTTCACCCCCACAAATTTATCATCTTATCAAATTTTTGGTATTTTAGGCCCAACAATACATTGGTGGTTTCACTAGCATATTATTTAATTCCAATTTTCACATCAATATTTGCTTCCTCTGGTACATTCTATTTAACTTATGCAGCCTTCTACTCTTGCTGTTACAGCATTCCAAAGTTGTTTTACTGCTCATTTCAGTAAGTTGTCCTGACTTTCAATCAAAAACTTCTCACCCTTTTTGCCCCTGCACTAATAATACCATGTTTTTTTATCTAGTTAACTTAAATTCGACAAATGTGTAAATGTACACAACTTTACTGCTCTTCTTGGACTAAACATAGAGGTGCCTCTAAGGACAATAAGTTAGCAACTTTAAAAATTCCCTGGGCTCTGAAATCCATGAATTGGTAAAACTAATTTACAGGAAGCTGGTATGCTTTACTGCACCGCCACCAAGCTCATTGTACAGGAGTTTTGCAGAGCAGAATGAATGTTATAAAAAGAAAAAATATCCAAGGTGGGTCAACCTTGGGACAAATATACCACACCAATAATTTTTTTAGCCAGTACATGTTTTGAACTTGTATTGAACAAAACTGCACTAGGATGGAAGCAAGAATTACCCTGCCAAGCTAATCACCCTTAGCAGAATGATTTTAATACAGAAAAAGTTGTTTTTGATGTCTACTTTAACAAGGTGAGTATGAGTAAGCTTTTGCCAAAATCTTTTCATATTAGGCTCAGGTTTTGTATAGAGATAAGGTGGTAAAAAATTTGGACGCTCATATTTCTATTTGCCACGCCTGAGAGCCCTATTAAGGCTATACCAAGCATTGTTACTGGTGCTCAAAGAGGAACTTAATATTACTTAAATGGATAATTATATTCACTTGGTGCTTTTTTTGAGGCCCATAACCCCCAGACAACCAGATCCAAGCAAATTGTGTAAGCGGCTAAAATTTGTAAACTAAAACTCAAACTGACCTTATAGGCCTTACTTTAGTATCAGACAATATTTTTATCTATTTTTGTATAATTACACAGTAATGGCACTATAAAAAGCACTGCCCTGCTATGAGTGTTGTAAAAAAGGACATGTTGTGCCTCTGATACTGATGAGGAGTCAGAAAAGTTGAGGCGGAATAGAAGAGGAATATTCACCTCTGTGGACCCTTGTATAATTTTCAAGAATATCTGACTAGACCTTTCTTCAACAACAGCTGTAGAATCTTTGATAAACACCGGTGCATCTGGCAAAGATGATTTCTCTTCTTTTAAAAACTGAGGATGATGAGACTTTTACCACACCATCCTTTTTTTAACAAAAAAGTATAGTTACAGATAAGGTAGAAATGCATCCTTACGTCTAAAAAGTGGAACAACAAGAGCTTCTGGTCACCTCTGGTGATTTCCTAAGTTAACCGGATTCACGTGGCCATATTTATTGTAGGCTTTAAGTAAATCAAGCCAATTTATGGGGAGGCCTAAAATCTTTCTTAGGTCAATCTGATACTTTGGATGTCAACTTAGTCAATAAAACTGACTCCTATTTAAAAGCAAGCATGTTAAAGATATTACTATCTTAAGTTCAAAGTATCAGCTTTTAAACAGTGAAGCACTGATTAATATTGTGTACACTAAATTAGCCAAGAAACTTGGCCTTACGCCAGATTTTGACCACTGTAAAGTAATTATCGTGGGGCCTCAGACAACAATGTCTTTATGGGTTTATAGGTCAATGCTGCTTTGGTTTAGCTCACTAGTAATATCCACTCCTGCTATAGCTTTGCCAAATAAAAAATTTGTCTTTCTCATTAGGACCCCTTTTATGAAGACTTATTAAATTAAGGTTGATTTTAATTATAATACTTTAGAAACAATTAGGCAACACTTTCCACTGTACTACAACCAGAAAACAATGCCCCTGCCTTCAAACCTAAGGGTATGTTAATTTAGTGTTTTGAGATGGCATTGTGCCAATCTGTTATCATCAGACTGTAGCTGTACTTTGCATCTACCAAACCGAATAAAAGAATTAAGTCAATTTTCTTGAAGGTATTCATAGTTTAATAATTATGGTGGGCCATCAACTTATAATGGGGACTGAAGTTAGTTCAAAGTTTCACAAGGTTAATACAAAAATATTTTTGCTGCATTCTGCCAACATGTTTTAAAAATGTTGCTGTGCTTGGTTTTTTCTTCCTATACATGGTAAAATTTAAGTTTTATTGCCATTCTTTTTTTTAGTACTAGATGGTCCTTTTATTGCCATTCTTAATATTGTACCATCTTAGGATTAAACAACATCAAGTAATTGGTTATTTGCATATTTTACCAGTCAATGGAGTAAAAACGCATGATTTTGGTAATTTAGAAAGAACTTGTGATGGACTGTGATTAAAGTCGTTCTGCTTCTTGGATAGTACTTTGCAAACAACTCTCTGGGTTAAATGAAGATAAAAGGACCAAGTGCTGGCCCTTTTAGAAAAAAATGCCATTTTTGCTAAAGAAAACTTTGCTTTGGGTGTTCACAAGACGTGCTACAACATACTGATACCAGAAGTCATCTGTCAATTTGCCTGCATCCTATTAGTTGTTTATAAGTGGTCAATAAAATCTTAAATAAAGATATTAATAAGTCATTGCAACAAGGATGTTAGTACCATGATGAAAGACCATGGGCCTCCTTGTATCAATCATCAAGTAGGATAGTCTCAATCAAGTGTTAGTAGATTATAAGAAAATTAAAAATCACCAAGAAGAATTCCTATCCCTTACCCTGTATTGACGTGCTAACCTTATTAGTGGCGCGCAATATCATTCAGTCATTTATTTTTTTCTGGATTATAAAAGTTGAGCTGCTAAAAAGGGAACAAGAGAAGTGCGCTATGATTACTGGCCATGGTATTTACAAACCCACTTGGATGCTGAAAGGGCTGTGCAACACCTTTCAACTTTTCAGTGAGCTATGGGCCAGATAGGCAATCTAAAAATCTCCTGTGTTCTAGTTTATTTTGATAGTATAGTTTTTTATAGAAATTTTAATCAGCAGCTGAGTCAATTGGAGGAAGTCTTTACCGCTTTTCCAAGGTTTATCTGAAAATCAAGCTGCGGAAGTATAACTTTCTTCCAGGAACAACTCATATCTGGGTTTTGTTATATAAAAGCATGGCTTATGACACCAGGAAGCAAAGATGGAGGCAACCAAACAGAGTGACACAGCCAAGTAGCAAGCATGAAATACAAGTGTTCTTTAAGATAATCATCAACTATTTCCAGTTTATTGAAAACTCAAGTAAAATAGATGAGCTTTTTTCACCTTCTTAAAATGGTGCGCAATTTGATTGTACAGGGAATTGTAATTTAGCCTTTATCAAGTTAGGCTTTGTTTCATTAAAGCGTAAATAATTTTGGACTCTAATTTTGATTAGCCATTTAATTTAAACAGAAGCCTCTCTCACTGACATTTGGGCAGTGTTATCACAAGTTGACAATGAGGTAGTTGAGCAATCTGTGGCTTATTACAGCCAAATGTTGGATGTTCATGAAAGAAACTACACAGCAATTGATAAAGAATTCCTGGTGGTCATCTATGATTGTAAACATATCCTGGTATTTGTTCATGTAGTGCATTTACAGTATTAAATGACCATGCCTTATTTCGCTAGCTACAGCTTCTGAAGTATCCAGAAAGCGACTAGCCTAAAGGGCTTAGAAATTAAAAGCTTAAAACATCTTAAGGTTTGAACTGCCCAACGTTAAACTTAAATTCTGATTGTATATCTCAACTGACCACTGTGGCCTTAGAAATTAATTTGGAAAATATCTATTTGGTAAGATTCTAATCCAATAACATAACAACAAACCAGGAAAATACTTCTTTATTAAGAGAATCTAAGGGATAACACTAATAAAAAACAGGGAGGCTATATGAATACATCAACAACAAGCGATATTGGTACCCTGACCAATAAGCTAAACTGATATTGTTATTGGGGACCACAAGGAGACATTACATAGGCGTTTTAATAAGGCACTTGAGCTGTTGAAACAGAAACACTACTTTTTAAATAATGTATTTTGCCATTTATGAGACCTTTAGCTGTTGTAAGTATTTCTAAGCTCAAGATCTCTATCATAATGCCACCTCCTATCAATTGGTTAAACCTGATTTCTATCACAGAATATTTATCGACGTTGTTAGCCCTTTATTATCAATAGTTATAGGCAAATTAAATATATTATGAACATTAATCATCTCACCAAGTGAATGGAGGCTAAAGCAATTAAAGGCTTAGGTACAATGACAATGACTAAATTTACTTTTAAACTGTATTTGTTACATTAATGCCCACATTATTCTTTTAATAGATTATGGTATTAATTTTACTTCTAAAACTTGCTAAAATCCATTTTATTGATGGGTATATAAAGGGTATTGTCTACACTATATTAACTGGGACCAACGGCACTATAATACTAGTAAATGTTACTCTTGCTAGTACCCTAATTAAGTTTATTAAAGCCAAGGCGTCCAATTGGAATCTCTTTTTTCCTAAGATGTTTTTATGTATATGTCGCCTATCACTTAACAACAGGGTACCCACCAATCCAAGTATTATAAAGAAAGCTTTTTTCTTTCACCAAGTTAAGACTCATGTGTCAATAAAGAGAATATGAGTTTCAACTAATACCTGTAAAAGCTCACGCTGTAATTAATCCAGCTACAAAGTAAAGCTCATTCAATGCACAGGCTTGGTAAAATTAAGTCTATGATACATGATTTGAAGATCAACAACCCTTGCCTACCTTTGCTATAGGGTAATTGTTCTTATGTTATAATAATGGCATTGGAAGGACTTGCAAACCTGAGCACACATGTAAAGGACCCTTCTAGATCAATTAGAAAATATTTACTGGTGTCTACACTCTAAAAATCTCACTGAGGGATACCTTATTGATCAGGTACATGCTAAGTTCTTTTAGAAGCATCAACAAAGTGCTGGTCCTATGGCCATAGGTTCTCAGTAACCTATTTACCCCTCCCACCCATTTTTTAGTCTGATGTTTAATCAAATGGGGGATATTTCAATTGGGTTTATTAACCATCTATATGTAATTTATTTACCTTATTTTTTGTTTCGTTAATATGTAGTCATGGGTTTCAATATGTCTGGCAGCAACGCCAATGTTAATCTACATGATTATATAATTTAAATACCTTGACCGCTGCCTCCATTAAATATAGGTAACTATTAATTGTTAGTATTAAATTCTTTATATGCTACCCTCACCTCAGCGACTACAATTGCTAATAATTATGAATGAAGATCAAATCTATAATCCTAGATGGTGCATCTCTTGATTCCTTGTTACCTCGATTAACTCACCCATGGGACTTTTTGTATTGCATAATAATTTATTTATTATCAACTATTTTTGCCCCACGCCAACATAAACTTGTTGTTATTAGAGTTAATACTTTTATCTATGGCCCTTTGACAAGGTCTCAGTTCTATTGGGCTAATTACTATTTTAACGTGATAAAACTCAAGACCAATGCATATGTAGCCCTATCTCTCAATTACAATATGATTAAAATAAAATTACTTAATGCTATTAAGTTTTTTAATGATTGCACGATAGGAACAAAAGATTTGGAGGAGTGTATTTGAAGAAACTGAATTGTGAATGGGATCTTTTTTACTATAGGTAGTCAATTGACAAATACTATAAAAAATTAACCCACTGTAAACCCTCAAGCAATTGTAACTTTTAAAACTATGGTGCACTCTTCCTTAAATTTTGAAAACCCTAACTTTAATAAATAAATTATATTGTGTTTTATAAGTTCATTGTTTCATATAGTAGCTCATTTATATAAGTGCAAATCCACATGCGCCATTAGAGCCCAACGCCTATGTGCTGTCTCTAACTTGCTGCAATTCTGATGATGTGAGAATATGTTGTGTGGGGTAAAAGTATGAGAGCTATTAATTTATGAACATGGTTCCCACCCTTGATTTAGACCTAAGACTGGAAGTAACTAAACGCATTTCCCTTAAATGAGTGTAGATGTTGCTTTCAAAATGGGGCACTTGTGCTGAGGCATAAGACCTGTATCATTTGTGATACTGCTAATTTAATCCTTTATGCCCTTGTTCATGAGAGGTTCTTGCTATTATATTATCATTTAGGTCTCCTATTGTGATTCTCATTGCTTATATATTACTGTCAAGTCTTCTGTAAAGCACTAATAGTTGTATCTGGGGATGTTTCAGTCATTAACACTTAAAATCAAGATTTTACAGAAGAGAACATGTCCATACAAAGATTTTTTATAGAATTAATTTATTATTTCAGAGCTCTTGTATGCCTCTGCTGATGGTAGCAACTATATGACAAAAGCATATAGATTGCCACTAAAACTACTGATAAAAGTGAGTTTGGCACAATATAGGCCTATGCGGGTTATTGGTAAAGGTGTAATTGTTTATGAGATCACTAATAAAATTAGAGATCTGAGTTTTAGTTTTTTTATAGTAAAATATAAAAATAACAGCATCCTACTACAAGAAAGCATTATGTATTTATTTTAGATCCAAAGAAGGTCAATGGAGATTTGTTATAATGAAACTAAGTCACAAAGCAGTTCATTTAACACTATGGTTAAACCAGCAGAATTTGTTGGTGCTTCATTGTTCGTTTTTGTAAGGCTTCCATAAAAGAAAATATGCCAGATGTTGACTTATACCCTCTTCTTAATAAAATACTAATCCTACCCCCATTGCCTAGCTGGTTGCATGTTAAGAGTATAGGCTTTCTATGTAGAGAAATTTCCCATTTACACTGGCAAGATTGTAAGATACTCCATATAAGTTCTTCATACCGCTGATTGTTTTATGGAATTTACTTAATCTCCTAAATACCAAATACCTTTTTCTATAAAAATTTATGGTAAAATAAATTAATTTGCCATGAAGCCTTAATTTTTTTTATTATAAAATCAAGCTTCCATTTTCATATTTTCTCATAATTTTTTCTTGATTTTTGGAAAATCTGCTGTTTAGTCATGTGCTGTAAAACCATATTGGAGCGCGTCTTGATTTACAGTTTTTTTAAAGGTTAAAATGATATATGAAGGAGCAGCCTATCATGGCATTCCCATCATCCCATCCAGCCATTTCTCATGAAAACTTTGAAATCCAACACAACCTTCTAAGAATATACTTTGTGGTACCTACTACTTCAAGAAGTAGGTACAGTACCCAATAACAGCGTGGTAAACCTAAAAGATGTTCCTTTATATAGGCCAGTGTCTCACTTGTGAGAATACTGGACTATTTTTTTCATTTTTGTTATGCTACCTAATAAGAACATTTCACTTATAAATTATTAAAAGATTTCCATTTTTAAAAGAAACTCTGTGCATCTAACCCACATTAAAACATCATATGTTTACTAAAGTAATTGAACCCTCATTGTATAGATTTCCTCAGGACCATTTTATTAATAGTTGTTTGGTTAGTCAGGTGGTTCTACAGAAACTGAAAGTTAACCAAATAAGCTTGGGTTATACTGGACCCTACATTTCCTACCATCAAGAATAGCTTTAAGAATTCATCACTCAGCGCCTCAATTGTAGGACCTTTATATAACTTTTTTATTAAAAATTACTTACATTCTCACCCATAAATGCGCTAAGTATAAAAATCTTCTAATTGGGGATGCCTTTTGACATTCAACTCATTCATGTGGGGTATCTCTTTCAACCTCTGACGGATGACTTGTTTGTATTGAGAAAAACTTTTCAACTACATACTTTTTAGTATTCCTCATTGTTTAATGCAAATTTTTCCATTATTCTAACTAGTATTTACCAGTTTTATTATAATAGACTGTTTAGGTTAATGATAAGTTCTCAGGTATATAGGGCTCAACCTGGGCACAGCAACCAAACATCCCTCATTTAAGATATGTTCTAAATTTGATCTTTAATCCCAGGGACAAGAACCTTACACTGGTACCCCTTTAAGCCAAAAAGAGTGTACTGCTCTATTTATCTGATAGCTGCAGCTTAACTATCTCTTGTAAAAACTATGCATTTTACAAGGTGCCCAAGCTAAATGAACTGAAATTAATAATTATATGTTATTTTATAGTGACAACTAGCTTAATCCAATATTTTTAATAAATGTTTTAATAAAAATTTAAGTTAACTAAAGAGTTAGAAATATGAACTAAGCCTTGACTCTCAAAGAAGCTGTTGGAATTTTAGTATAATTACATAATCCAGTTTAAATAAATATAAAATTATCTACTTTATCTGCTGGGGGTGAACTACCATAGTTGGTGTTAGACATATCATAGCATATGGCAACTATTGTTAAAATTAAGCCTAATGAATGTTGATTAATTGAATGGCATTCATTCATGCTAAAATACTCTTGTTCTTATGGGAAAGATTCCTGATAATAATTTAAAAGAGGTTTATTTATTATTTTAACAATTAATATACTAAATATATTGTATGAGTTGATTGGAGTTTTTTGCTGATTGATCAAGATTTAATGTAAGTTTCAGGGCGTTACAACGCTTTTGGTAGCAACTTAAAGGTTACCTTTTAGGAAATGCGATCTTCTTTTTTTTAGTACTAGATGGTCCCAACCCAAGGGGGGGGGATTCATCGATGTAAATGCGATCTTCTTTTAATGGGTTAAAAGGTTTCACTACAAAGTAGGTTTTTAGCAAAATAAGGATAATCTGCTGGTGTGAGCGAAGATGCTGAGACATGTTCATCAAATACTCAATCCAGGAGGGGTCATGTTCTAATTGGTGGCAGAATCTGACTAGATGGATGAAGTAAATCACTATTTGGATGACCCAGAGGGCTAATTCTTTGGCAATGGCTGCCGTTTCTATTGGAAGCCAACAGAAAACTTGGGAGCCAGATTACGCTATATAAATCCCATTTTTTATTAGATAGAGTATTAAAAACCAGCTTAACTTGTAACAACAATTGGATAGTTTTAATATATATTTACTCTTGTTATTAATGTGTAAAAGAAAAGGTTTTTTTTATATTTTTTGTTTGCCAACTTTTAGGATCATAGTTGAAAGGAAAGATTTCCTTATTAAGTGGTTCTAAATTAAAGTACTCAGGGAGAAAGTTGAAGGAAGATGTTCCCTTATTATCCAGAAGATCCTTTGAGGATATAAGTAAGGACGTTAGCAACTGTTTAATGTTGAAGGCATTACTCAATTTGGTTGTGAAGATCTCAACTAGAATGATTGTCTTTTACTACTGTCAACTCATTCATTTAAAATCAACAATATATTCAATGCACGCATTGCCTCTGAAGTAAACCTGAAAAGTTTACATTTTTGTGCTCACTACAGGGGGTAGCTGAGTTTTCAGGCCAAAGATTTTAAAAGGAATCATCAGCATAGTACCATACAAGAATTAACTTTGGAAGCTGTGGAAAAAATTGGTAACCGTTAACAAAAATATGATAAACTCAGCGTCACAAACTAATCTGACTAATTTGGATGAGTGAGTGATGAAGTTGAGGAGTGAATAGAACAAGTCGCAAAGGTCAACTTTGATTTTTATGAAAAAGTTACCTCCTTAAAAATGGAAGGAGACTGAATTAATTAATAAGTTAATATTACAGAATACTGAGAGGAAATTATATAGAACACTTCCACTATATTCAGGAAGATTTAGCTCATATCCTAAAGCTCATACAAGAATTTGAAATTTACCAATGTGATTAAACCCAGATATAGCAAATGAAGCTGACAATGAGAAGCATGAAATTTAGCAGGTAAGGTACAATAACTGATAAATATGCCAGAAGCTCTAAATGCAATTTGGAGATAAACTCTATAACAACACCTATCTTTAGTCATGTTGCTGAATAGGAATCTTCTTCTAGAGTAACAATGGAAGAATTTTAAAATATGCCAAAATTATCTATGTTTCACTAAAGTACATTGGCGTTTTTCCACTTATTTAAAATGATGAAGACTGGATATCTCAACTGACAAAAAGAAGTAACTGTAATGGAATTATTAGACATCAACTGTCAATATCTGGTGTTACCCATCTCAACGTGGACAATTGTACATACAGCAATGCCAAAGAATAATTATGATTGAGTTTTTAGTCCTGCGCAGATGTCTAACTGTAAACAGGAGTTTATGGGATACAGTATAAGAAAGAAACATTAGCTGCTTTTATTGACTAAATTTTACCAGGAAGCACAAATCTTGGCTGGCACAAAAAGTTGTATTAGATTTTGATGCATGATTAGCAATGCAAACAGCGCTTTGGCCTTACATAGATTTGCACTTTGCTATGATTTTGCACTTGCAAACCAAACTTCCACATCACAGATGGTGGAGTATCTCAAGTTTCTAGGAGTAACATTTGGTGCACCTTACTGAACCTTCAAAGCTGTTTCTACCTTAACTCAGATTACAGTGACATTCGCTGAGCCTAATAAAGAACAACAGAGTTGAGTCATAATTTGAACTAAGCACACTATACTGAAAAGAGTGAGATAAAACTCAAACCCCCTTGCCACCAATGTAGAAAACTTAAGCAAGTAGTAGCTTAATGTTGTATAAGAATCTAAAGAGCAAGTTATCCTGGTTCAGGATAAAGAGAAGGAAACTGTAAGGATTTGGGAAAAGGGCTAGCAGTCTAGCTACAGAAAAAATATCACTGCAATTAATACTGTTCCCCCTGAAATATTCAAAGATGACATGGATAATTCCAATCTAATCATAGATGAAGACACACCTTATCTGCTCTACCAGGAGGTTAATTTAGATATAAATGCTATCACCTGAGCAAAGGCAAAGAGGATAGACCCCTAAAATCATGAGTGAAGTTGCTCAGCCATATTCCCATCAGTTATTATAAAAGATCTGAACTGCTCAAACACCAAAGAACTATCCAACACAAAACTTAACAATGTGAACGGGTCTCTCCACATTAGTGCAATCAAGAAATCCTTTCTTGATTTGTCTGAGAAATTAATTCATACTCTAGATTTGGCGAACAATGATGCAATTCACTCAGTAAACACTTTATTACAATGTTATGAGTGTACATATGCAAAGATTGTATTCAACTAAGTATGAGTATGAGTGATGATTGACAGTAGAGCACCCAATAATATTGTTTTAATCAAGTTGGTGAAGCAAATGAAACATCTCCGGATTTGGAACGCCAGAAGTAATATAGAACTGCTGGATCAGATACTACAACACCTTGTGGTGCATACAGTGTGTCAGGATTCTGGAGAAGATTAAGTATTTGAGTCAATATGATGATGGTATTCAAACCTGAACTAAAAATTTATATGAAAAAATTGTCAGGGATAATCTTTGACTTAATTTAAATTGCCTCCTGATTTTGGGTATAACCCATACTATGTGATATATTGTTGCTTGACAGAAACCTCCCAATATCAGAACTTAAACCTAATCTAGAGTTGTTTGAATCCTGTTTGACATAAGTAACCAGAATGTCTCAGAATCCCTGATCTCTATTTAGTATAGATCTTGTCTTGGATGCGCTTGGAGATTTTTACTCAAGAATAATTCCCTGAAAACTCTTATATATTTTTAAAAGGAAATAAAGTTTGTAATCTTTTCACCACACATTTTGGCCATTTTACTATTAGTATAATTACAATAAATCTTGGATATGACAACCTTGGAGTTTTTTACCTTTGTTGAAGACTTTTCTATAAAGTAAACCTTTTTATGGATCCTTCTCCCATGACTTCAGGTATCCTTGACTCTTTCCTAAGGGACAATTGGATTTTATCCCCTGCGTTTTGATAAAACTGGTGTTCACTGCCAGGTTACACCCCAGTTTTCTAGCAGAATTATAATTACAATGAATGATAATGCTTTGGCATCAAACACCTCTTAAGATTGTGATGCCGCTTGCCTCAGTGACTGGGTGATCAATATTCACACTGTAGAAATGGCACCAACTTGCAACTTTTTATTAATTGCATCTTTGGAGGTAAACTCCCCACCCTTCCATGGAAAAGTATTAAATATAAATCTCATAATTCCTGTAGCTCTCAAGCTCCGCTTTTCAGGGGCCTTCATCCCTGAAGGTCATGCAAATTGAATAAGAGCACTTATGGTACCAGCCCCTATGATGAGTTTAACCAACTATTCCCTGCTTGATGGAGAACAGGCCGGAGCAGGAAAATTGGAGCACTATTTGCATCAATTCATACATACTACCTTGTACCATTTACTACAAGTAGCCAGGTTCCGTCATCAGGAACTACTTTGGCATTTGCAGTTATAAGGGACTTTACATTTGCAGGTCCACCAATTCTACTAATCTCACTCTCTGCAACAGTGAAAATTGATGTTCCATATTGAAAAATTAGGAACTTATTAATGAGATGCAGGTTGTGTTAGCACATCTTGATGAGGGAATCATAAGATTTGTATGAATGGGACTCTCCAATCATTTTAGTCAATTAAAAGTCATCGCTATAATTAGATCAGAGATAGTACCATTGGAGTACAAATTTTTAAATTGGTAACTTTAATTCCTCCGTGGATGAACGCCTCCATTTTCTCAAAGAGTTAATCTAGGACATATGCAATTCTCAGTACATTATTTGTTCCTCCGGAACACCATGGATGTTGGGTAATGCTGGTCCTCTTGGACTTCCTGGAAAGCCCATACCCCTGGTCACAACAGTATAGCTGGCCAACGTGGTTCCCTTGGACCCCTTGGACCACTGGGACCCCCTGGCCCTTTTGGACCTAGTGCTGATTCATAAATCTCTGACAATCGCCTCTAGTCAGAAACATGGCAACTCCAAAATCATGATGTCCAACTAGGATGTATAGCTCAAGGAGCGCCACTCACTCAGGATGGAGTGCCACTTCTTCCTGAAGTTTCACTGAACGCTTATCATTAACGCCTTAAAAACTTGGCTATGTTACCCGCTGTGGTGCAAGGCGTGGAGCAAAGAATGCTCACTACTGAGCAAAATCAACTCAAACTTTTTTATTATGACTGTCATTTAAAGAGCAAAAGTCATCAGTTAAACCAGCTCTTCGCATAAAACTGGCTCTACAGGCTGATTCATAATTGAGTAGAACTAGCTATTTTAGATAACAATGACTTGCAAAATCAACTGGATGCTCTTCATAACCATGTATATTCCCAAGATAACATTTCCTCTTTGAGAGAAGGAGCATTCATTGTGTCAGTTCATGCCATTCAGCCTCCAACCCCTCTAGATAGAACGTTTAAACCTTCATCCAAAGAGAAGTATGCCCCATAGAAGGGATAATCTTCTCTTTTCTATATTGTTATTAAAGTGATATGGGAAAAACCACCAATAACCAATGGCTCAAACACCTGAAAAGTTGCCTAACTGCGTAGCTCAGACATCATGGTTTCTCATCTGATGAACTTCCATACCTGATATGATACCAAGGCTGCTCTGCTTCAAGAGTTCAGAAACGACCTAAAATTATCCAACCAGAAACAGACATTTAGGGGAATAAGCCTTAATTATGGGAAAATATTAATGGTTTTGCTTATCAATTTTATCTCCAAGATCGGACTTTGGTTGCAAGGAATCATCTTTTGTTTTAAAATGCTATCACTGCCTCTTTTTTGGCATTTATAAAGTAACTCATATCCTAATCTGGCTTGAAGCGTTGAAGTCCAACCTTCCATCTCTCCTACATATCAAAGAAGCCTTCTTGGAGATTCCTGCCAAAACTGTTTAGCTCAAATTTGCTACACCTTTTTAATAATAAGCCTAGGCCTCATGTATTAGTGGTTTCACCCCCTGACTCACCTACCCCTGAGTTATTCTTTAATTATTGCAAGAAAAACGGCCACACCATAAACCACTGACACAAACTTCGTCGCAACATGCAGCTAAAGATCTATCAGAATAGGGCACAAGGCTCCATCTGCTGATGACACTTAATTGCCACAACCTTTTTTTTTAGTACTTCAACCTTATAACTCTATTTTCAGTACATAAGGTTGTTTCACATTAGCTGTTCCTGCTGAAATTTGAGTACCACTTACTATTTAAGGATTTTAAGGCCTTTGACTTTCCTATTTTTACATTGGGCAAATACCAAATTATTTTCTCGCTTTCAGTTCCTCTAGTGTCAGTCAAGCATTAGCTGACAAAACTTTTAAACTAATCAGTAAAACCTGAGCTTGTCCGCGGCAAAATTCTCTACTTACCTCACTAAAGATAACCAACAAAATTTTTTTTAGTTTTTAATTCTTAATTCTGATCTTTAGTGGTATGAGTTGAGGTAGTCATTTACAAGGTTTAAGTCCTAACTATAAAAGATATCAGTTCTCTATTTAATGTTATATTCTCCTAACTTACCCAAAGAAGTAATATGGTTTCAATTGATTCAAAAAGCTGAATATGAGATTTTGGGGAATTGGTCTAATAAGGCTATTGGGGTGTATTCTGCCTTACCTCTCCAATTTAGAAATTTCTTATTACCGTCCTACTATCACATTAGAAAAAAATAACTATTAACTGCTTATTTAAGTAAAACTTATGTGTGAGTTCAATTGTATGATTAATCATAATGAAAGATACCTCTACTTTTAAGATATCAGATACAATTATTATTTAATCTCCCACTCAAAAATAAAGGATCACAAAAAGCCAAATACGCCTCATTGAATATAGCCTTTATTTGCAAAATAGAGTACCAAAACTTGGGGTTAACCCTTAGTTACCACCTGAGGCTGTAAATGCCAGAGCCAGGATAAAACTATATGCCTCCTATCTATTAATATATCACCTGGCTCTCAAGTTATTGTGGATTCAGGAATTAAGATTCACATTGTTTTTACCATGTTTTGGAGTTATATGGACATCCTAACTCTTTTATCATAGAAGCGTTGACCTATCCTAGATGTTTAGACCCTTCTTATGGGAAATTTATATCCGATTTATTAATTATTCTAATGAATCAGACCCTCCAAGTTTCTCAATATGCCATCATAGCCTATGCAAAGCTATGTCTTATTGAAATTATCTCTGATGTAAGCAGTTTCAGTTTCTTACAAGATTTAGGGCTTGATTTTCCAACCACAATAACTCTGGTTGGAAGTAAAATTGGAGACAACCTCAATCCCATGAACGCCAGAATGTAGAAGCCCTCCTTGAGGAATATAGTGATATCTTCACATAGGACTAGGTGATTATGGAAAAGTTTCAGGAGCAATTCACCAAAAGAAAACTGAGGATCACCCTCCATTTAAAATTCAATATACCAAAAGTATAAAGTTAAAGAAGCACAGGTAGCTCTAGAACTAAAACAACTGTTGTAAGCTGGGCTACTTGTGCATTTAAAAGCCCATAGGCTTCTCCACTTATGTAATTAAAAAAAGGATAGCAGACACCATGTTGTCATGGATTATCACTAAATTAATTCCATTACACAAAAGAAAGTTATTATTGCCACATATAGACGATTTCTTACGCTTAGTGTCAGGATCACATTATTTTTTGGCAAGGGATCTATATAGTGGGTACTGGTAAATCAATTTATCCCCTGAAGACCGTGAAAATTGTGTCCTCATTTTTTGTGAAGGATTATTTGAGCTTACTCAGATGTCGCAGGGTTATGTAATATCCCTGTCACCTTCCAAAGTGCCATGGTTGGTTTAAGGGAGATTTAAAACGCAATAAGTGTGTTAGTGTATCTTGATATAATAACTGGTTTTTGTGAACTTTACCAAATACCTGAAACACCTAAGGGAGGTTCTTCAGTGATTACGCCAAGCTTACCTAATGTTAAAACCTTCCAAATGTTTCTTTTTATAAAGTGAAATGGTTTTTTGTGCCATAAGGTAAGCAAGGCCGGAGTATCCCATATGGATAACAAAGTTACGACCATTTCTATTATGTCCTCCCCTAAATCCCTATGTGATGTAAAGGTCTTCATAGGGATGGCAGGATATTATCACCAGTTTATTAAACAATTTGCTGATACATCTGAGCCTTTATTATTTCTTTTGAAGAAAAGAATACCCTTTCAGTGGTAAGAGGAGTAACAACAGGCCTTCAATCTATTAAGTGTAGCTCTCTCCAACTCTTCTGTACATGTGCATCCTAATTTTGACAAACCATTTTTACTTTTCACTAATGCTGCAATATCGCTATAGGAGTTATATTATCCCAGCATGACAAAAACTTAGTGAATTAAACCATCGCTTATTATAGCAAAAACCTATCAAAGCCACCTGAAACTATAGTGCTTTAGAGTGAAAGTGTTTGGTGGTACTACTGGCAATCAAACTATTTTAACTTTGTTTATATATGGGAATATTTTACCATAATTAGCACTATTTTTGTTGCAGTGTCCTCAAAAAATGAAGGATTCTGATGGGAGATTAACCAAAAGGGTCTAAAGCTAAAAATTACGATTTTTCATTATTCAAGGTCCAGGGCTCATACATCAAAATAAAAAATGTTTATCTAAGCTACACATATTAACTTTGACTAAACCTGAGGAAGATTGACTCTATGATCTTCTAACCCAACCACACATTTATGGAAAAACGAGTCCCCAACTATTAAAAAAGCAAAAAGGTTGGCAAATATGCAGGATAAAAACGGTACCCTTTACAAACTTGTGTCACAAAAATGGTTACCCTAAATTTAACCTTCATCTCGCACTGATGGTATATTGGAGGGACATCTGCAAGTCACAATGGAGGAAATTAGAAAACTCACAAGTGTCTTAAGGCACAATGTTACTAAAAAGAAATGCTCAGCTCACAAAAGATGTGTTAGAGTTTTGTTTGGTATGTAAAAATCAAACCAGACACAATCCCCGACCTCAACATCCAGTGGTTCCACCCTGTGAACCCTTCCATACTATAAGTATTGATGTTTTGGGTCCACTCCCTCAAGAATTAATGGCCTTCAATTCCTCATTCTGCTGTTGGTCATTTAACTAAGTGTATCAAGGCTTTATCTCTACCCTCCGCTTTGGCAAAAGCTACTGTTACATTCCTATATAATCAAATTAACACCAAACATGAACTATAACATAATTCTCTCCAATATTGGTCATAATTTTTTCTTCACTGGTGAATGAATAACTGAATCAATAGTGTCCACTCAAATGTTTCCCACTCCTTACCATTCTGCAACCAATGGGATGGTAGAGTGTGTAAATGGTACATTAACCTCTACCCTCTGGAAAATTGCCTCGACCAACCCTCTACATTGGCTGCACTATCTATCTAGTACAATTCTTGCCTATTTAATAAGTTATCATCAAATCATCAGGATGTCTTTCTTCCAAGATTTGCTGGAAAAATCCTCAAAAGCCCTCTAAAGTACAAGCCATGTTAGATAATACTTTCCCAAGGTGCTTAAAGTTACAATGAGAAGTATCACTAATGAATTTATCTAACTTCAGGCATTGGCTTCTATAAATTTGTCTTTTCCTACTACCATATAGACTATTCAGCTTAACAATAAAGCATGCTTCTCTGCATGCCTTCTAACTGGGTGATTTAGTACTCTTCTTTTATCATCGATCTGGTTGACACTATAACAAATTGGGGACCAACTGGTCAGGATCCTGTAAAGGTATTTATAAGCGAGGAAATGAACAATATAATTGTGGAAATCGCTCATGTAACTGTGATTAATAAAGTACACAGTCACTTTCTCCAGCCTTTCTCCCCCTATGCCAAGATCTAGAAGGGGAATTGTCAGGATTCAAGCACAAATTAAGGATTTGAGTCAATCTGATGATGGGATATGATCCTAAACTAAAGAATTATATGAAACAATTGTCAGGGATAATCTTCAACTAAATTTAAATTGCCTAATATTTACGGTTAAACCCAATCTATGTGATTTAGTGTTGCTTGACAGAAACCTCCCAATATCAGAACTTAAACCTAGTCTAGAGGTGTTTAGATCCTGTTTGACATAATTAACCAGAATGTCTCAGAATCCCTGATCTCTATTTAGTATAGATCTTTTTTGGATGCGCTTGGAGATTTTTACTCACGAATAATTCCCTGAAAACTCCTATAAATTTTCGTCCAAAAGGAAATAAAGCTTACAATTATTCGCCACACACTTTGGCTTTTTGCACTACTAGTAAAGTGAGGATATTACATAGATACGCCAACATAGGATTTTTTCCCTTAGTTAAAACTTTTTCTATAAAGTAAACCTTTTTATGTATAGTTTGTCCAGAACTTTTGAGTATCTTGGGCTTTTTCCAATGGTATAGTTGAATCTTAAGCCTGCGTCCTGACACAGTGCACTACCTCTTTGGTTTAGCTCACTTTTGGTTTCAGCTCCCAACACAGTATTGGCAAATTAAGGCTTTTAATATCCTCATTAGAAAAGAATTATTAGAAAACATCATTATAAATGCTATAACTGAGCAGAATACCTTAACAAATTTGGGGAAACCCCTCTTTTTGATATCAGCATAAAGGAGAAATTCCACTGATGCATAAGAATAAATAACTTATAATGTACAATGATGGCATAATTCCCAACCAATAAAAATTGGCTGGAAGAAAAATTAAGGAGATTCCAAAGCAGATTCTCAAAAAACTGTGGGGTACCATTGATGATGAAAATGATTAAATATATTCCTCTGGAGTAAAATACTGTATAAAAGTTTAATGCTGAAACTCTCAGAACAATAGTATGGAGTATTCATTGCCCATGCAGTAAATCGAGATTGGAGCCTTGGGTAGCTTTGGTGATTATAATGTCTTGCCACGGTGAAATCCAAGTACTACTGGTCAATTTGAGAAAATCAACTAATAAAGGTTGGGGTGAACCAAGTTATTGCGCTTGCGCATTTATCTTAATGGCAGAAATCAAAGAGTTCCATGACTTTGGAACGCAAACAGAGATGGGATTACTGGCATATGCTACTGAAATCATTAATGTACATGCTGATTGAGAGCAACTGGTTGTTTTTCAGAACAACAGCAGGAAGAAGTGCTACAAGTTTTTTTAGAAATATCAGGTGATCTTTGCCCAGGATAATCATGACCTTGGATGCGCTAAAAATGTGATCCATAAGGTTGACACTAGGAAAACTCACTGATACAAATTAGACCTGTCTGCTGATCTAAGGCTGCTAAAGCAGAAGTCAGTGAAGAAATAAGTAAACTGATTAAGCATGGACCTCTAATACCTTTGTCAAGCTCATGTGTGAGGCTGATCCTTTTTATGAAGAGAAAGGATTGATCAAATTGAGTGTTGATCAATTAACAATGATTGAATAAAATTTCTAAGAAGGATTCATATATGCTGCTAGGGAAGATGATGTGCTCAATTGCCTAAAGGAAGACAATTTTTTTTCAGCAATGGGTTTGATCTTGGCTGTTGGTATACTTGCCAAAAGGAGATCCAGAGAAATGTGCAATAATATATTACACAAGGATAGTACCTCCTGATGAGAATTCCACAGTGATTATTTAACATGCCGTTGACTTTTCAGAGGGAATATACTACATTTTATAACCTGAAATTGTCTTGCATTTTAGTGTACTTGGAAGAAGCCAATGTGTTCAATAGAGGTATCAATGATCACCTGGAACACTTAAATAAGTGTTTAAATGCCTTGTGATGGTAAATTTGATGATCAAGGCTTAGAAATGCCATTTATTTAAGAAAGAGCATCTATTTTTGTATTTTATGATAAAAATCAGCAGAATACAACCACAGCCACATAAAATAATGGCCATTATCTGGATGTCAATCCTAAAGAGTGCTCAGGATATACAAGGCTTTCTTGGGATTGGTGCCTACTATAACCAATTTATCAAAGATTTTGCCAGAATTTATAAACCAATATTCCCTATTAATATAAATAAGGATTCATGTGAAAAGAGGAGTACCAAGAAGCGTTCAATGAGCTAATAAGTTATCTGATGACTAGTCCTGTTCTGAAATACCCAGACTTTAATCAATAACTTATTATTCAGATTGATGACTTATTTATGGCTATTGGAGCTATTTTTCGTCAAGTAGATGACAATAGTGAAGAGCATTTTTTAGAATATATGATTCAGACATTAACTCCAGCAGAAAGGAATTACAACATGACTGAGTGCAATTGCCTACAATAATACGCCTGCAAACAATTTTGAGTGTATATTTATGGGACACACTTCAAAGTGTGACTGACCACTTGTTTCTATGCTGTTTGCATAATCTTAAAGAACCATAGGTGTGACTGGCTTGATGAGCTTTAATACTGAAAGCCTATGATCTTGAGATTACGCTCTGATCAGGAGCAGCCCATTAGGATGCTTACAGATTATTGAGACTACCTGCCATTCAAATTGTGTTTAAGCAAGCAGATGGACTATTTCTATGAATGATTGAAGGAAATTAGGTTTGAACCCCAGTAGATTAAAAGAATGCTGAAGAAAGTAATGGAAAATACTGATATGAAGAACGAAAAGCTGTAGTTATTGATTTATGTAAAATAGTACTAAACTCTAAGCCATTGGAACGCTCAGAACTTAGTCAAGCTGACACAAAGTCTTAGGACATGATGGCCTAAGATAAACAATGGATCATATATTCCAGTATTACTACTGGGATCAAACAATTAAAATGTCACAGACTATCTAGCATGTTGCATAGAATGTCAACTCCACAAGACACACAAGAATGTGACGGGATACTGGCTAGTACGCCCTGGGTTCACTTGGCACATGGTGTCAATAGAAGTGATGGGATCCTTGAGTGTTAGTACTGGTGGAGTAAAGTACATATTAGTCACAATAGACCATCTGACCAGATGGGTTGGTACAAAGGCCTTGATCAGAGTAGAAGCTACAAGCACTGCGGAATTTATACTGGACCAAGCAGTGTACCAGCATGGATGCCTGCAAATATTACTAGATGATAATGGAACCAACTTTACATCCTACTTGATCCCAAGACTGAAAAGATTAATGGGAATCAAATGAGTGGTGTCCGCTCCCTAATGTCCAGAGCCATATGGAATTGTAGATTTAGTTAATGGAACTCTGGATTTGACGTTGCAAAATTAGTAGCATGAAAAACATCTTCTTGGGGATCTTATCTGAGTTCAGTTGCATTTTACATACAATAACAGTTATCATACTGTGACAGGGAAAATGCTGTTCAAACTCTTATATGGACATTGAGACTCACTACCACTGATTTTGTATTCAGTAGTGAACCAGCTTTGGGGATGAGCAAAGAGCAATATCTACCCTGACTGGCGAATATCATGATTGAACTGCAATTAATGGCATTCAACATGACGTTGAAAAAAAGAATTAGAGTGAAGAAGGATAAATAAACCCAACTAGCATATAAAGAGTACCATGTGGGAGATGAAGTAGTCTATTGTGATACACAGATTTTGAAGAAAAAACAAATCTGATGCCTTATGGTAAAGTTTGTTTAGGATCATTGCTAAGGCGGTGACATGACTATATGCTAAAAACATTACTGATGGTCATATAGTGAACTGGATCCATAACAAATAATTAAAGTATTGGATCTAAGGAGAAACAAATTGAAATGTTTCCTTGTGACCTCTGACCTATTGATATTAAACTAAGTTCCATTATAAATGATTAGTTGGGATCTCTTAAACTGAATTTCCATTTAAGTTTTAAAAAGGGCCTCTAAACCTACTGACAATAGGTTAAGTCTCATTGCTTAAGGTAATATAAGATAAAGAACATAGAAAAAGAAAGAATTATATGAAAAATAATATATTTATAAGAATATTATCCTTGAGAAAAATATAAAAATTAAAAAAGATATATTAAAGTAATACTTTTGTTATATATTTGCTGCACTCAAGAGTCTCTGGAAGTGTTACTAACTTCTGTTGTCATGAGGGAAGAAGGGGGACGAATTATGAACAGGATTAAAGAAGACCAAGTATATTGGCAGGTTCAGCTTGTGTTGAAACTGGGTCCACCATGAAGAACCATGAGAATGAAGAGTTAAAATATCTGCTTTGTAAAAAATGAAGATCTCAGCCTGAGGGAGTATAGGAATCACAAAATTTATCAGTGAAGCGGACAAGAAGATTCTCAAGTGGCATGAAGTCAAAAATATCCTAACCTGGGGGAATACAGGCTTTCCAGAACATATTATCAATGGTATTGACTGAAGTAGTCTTGGTATAGCATGGTCCCATAGAACCATGCTTCAAAGAGGTGGCAGCGAGAAGTATATGAAGAGGAAGAACGCTAAGGAGAATGGGCATGAAGAGATTCATTAAAAAAAGAATGACTATTGTTAAATGAATTTAAGCCAGGATGGCCGACTCAAGGCCTGTAATGAAGCAGCAACTACCTCCAAGAACTATTATCATTGAATAATCTGCTTAAGTGGGAGATGTGTTAGAATTTCAGTATGCCTACATAATCCAACTAAGTTAATTATAAATTTATTTACTTTATCCTTTGGGGTGGATTCCTATAAGCAGATCTGAGAGTTATCATATGATATGGTAATCTTTTTTGTTGTTATTACTTATGGGATGTTGATTAATTGATCATTCTTTAAACCCAATAAATTACTCATATTCTATCAGGAGAGGATTCCTGAAAATTTTTAAAAATGGTTGTTTACTGGTTTAATATTTGGTAATTATATTGTATTGTATGAGTCAATCAGAGTTTATCAATTGATTAAGAGATTATTAGTTGCTGGGCGTTGGCAACGCTTTTGGTAGCAATTTGCAGGTTATCCTTTTTAGCAAAGCAACCTTCTGTTAATAAGCAGATGGCCTAATTACTTAAGCAGGTTGCTAGCTTAGTAAGAGAGAATCTGATTGGGTGAGCAAAGATGTTGGGACACGTCCTTCTGGTACTTAACCCAGGAGGGGGCATGTTCTAGTCAACGGTGGAATATGACTAGACAGATGAAGTAATCCCTATTTTTGATGACTCCAGAGGTCTAATTTATCAGCGATGGCTGCCATTTCTATTGGGCACCAACAGAAATTTTGGGTGCGCATTATCCTAAATAAATCCCCTGTTTTATATTAAATAAAGAAGTAATTACCGGTTCAACTTGGAATATTATTTAGATAGTTTTGCAATTTATATTTATATTTTGAGATTATAGTGGAAGAGAAAATGTTTCAATTATTAATTTATTGTTTGCTAAATCTTATGATTTAAATTTAAAAAAGGTTTTCTTGTCCATGTGGCTTTTAGTTGCTTAGGAGGAAGTCAAGGGAAAGGTTCTTGCATTCTCCAGAAATTTCTTTGAGGAAGAAGTAAGGACGTTAGCACCTAGCTAGTATTGAAGGCAATACTCAATTTGGTTGTGAAGATCTCAACTTGGATGATTGTCTTCATTTTACTGTTAACCCATTCATTTGATATCAACACTACATTCAACGCATACATGAGCCTGTGCAGTAGACCCAAAAAAGCCTATAGAAGAAAACACAATTTAAGATCAAAAATCCAATCTAAATTGATGAGACAAGCGGAGCTACCTGGCGTTGCTCAGGTATATTACACCAGATGTTTTGAATTGATTAATTCAGGTTTTATATTATAGATAACATGAAACCGCTTACTCATGCCATTGAACTTATCAAAATGATTAAGCACCAACTGCTTATCCAATACATCTGAACCTGGCAGCCTATTAAAAACCGCCAACAACTTAACAAAACCAATTTTATCCATCAAAGTTTCTAATACCATTAAACCACTTGCAAAGACAAAAAACCTTTTGAATCAATCAAATCCCACCACCCACTCAGCCAAATCCAATTGAATTTATGAAATAATCAAATTTTACAACTTCTCAGCCAAATAAAGTTAAGATTTATCAAAAAATAAGCCAAATCCTTTAATATTCAGGAAAATCCAATCAAATTAATGAATTAAAAAAACTACTAACCATTAGACTAAAACTATTAGATTTAACAGATTGTTTAAAAGGCAACAACCTCTCAGCCAATTAGAATTAAATCTATCAGGTAATCAAATACCAGAAAACTGCTAACCAAAACATTTCTGTATCTAAAAATCATTATGTGTATATATGTAACATATCATCTTTTAAACTGTTGATCCTATTTAACCTAACTTTGCACAATTGTTTTATTTATTTAGGGGAAACAACTTAAAAAGTATCTTAAAGGCATAAAAAAACCAAATAAAGTAGCTATTTTTAAAAATTAATTGATTAATAGTCAAGCTACCATATCCTAAGATGTAAATGCTTCAAAATAAACTTGATTAAAACTACTCTGAAATGCAGAATATAACATCTTTTTTTTTCAAAGAAAAACCAAAGTAAATGCTGATATATGCTAGTATTTATATATATAATAACCACGCTGGCTCATGATTTTATCTTTATATCTATTTGTCACTTGCAATATCAGTTTTAGCTATATATAGATAAAACAATGAACCACTTGGCTATAACTATTGAACATAACAAATCAACTAATCACCAATTTTTAATAAACCAAACTACCCTTATAAAAACAATCAAAAAAACCACTAACAACTTACCAAAACCAATCAAATTATCAAAAAAACCAATCATTAACTGCTTATAAAAAACATCACGCTTATTGATTATACTAAAACCATGAACTGATTGGCAAAACCTTTTAAGCTATTAAATCAACCAAATATCTACCTGCTTAGTTGTAACAATATACTAATTACCATTTAAAACATATATAAATTCACTTCTTATGTCTAAAACTTTTCATTGCTACTATGAAAATGTGTACTAATTCAGAAAACTTTGCAGGTGTGCGTAAAACAATTCACCAAGGTTTCATCACAACTGGATGAATGGTATAGGAGCTCATACCTTACAAACAAACAAGAAACAAAAATTCATTTTGTATAGATATATAGATATTAGATCAAGTAAAAAAGAAATAATTTAACTTGAAAATGATGTCAGCAAATATTTAAAATGATAAAAGTTTAAGGTGAAATCAAAATCTATAAAATTACTTCTGTTATTAGATCAAGTAAAACTATTAAAACTTACCCTGATGATATTATTTTAACAATAAAAATTACAATAGTTTATGCTGAAACCAAAATCTTTACAATTACTATATTTTACCATTAAAGAAACAAAACTCATTTTAAAAAAGATGTTTGCAACTATTTCAGATGGACGCTGAAAAAACTTCAAAATTACTAATTTATGTTAGAGTAACCAGAATACCTAAACTTACTCTATAATGTTAGCTAACATAGACAAGTATGAGGTTTATGCTGAAATCAAAGCAATAAAATAACTAGAAATATTACTGAATAAGAAGCAAAACTCACCTAAAAACGATTATTGCATCAATTTCAGATTTATACAGATGATCATACTGGAAACAAATATTCAGTGAAAAATAAGTACAACCATCAAAAAGCTTATCTATAAAAGATACTGATGGACAAATCAATTCTCAGATGTTCATACTGGTAACAAACTTCTAATAAATTTGATAAATCAACATTTAAAAATAGTGAAAGATAAGTAAAATCACTAAAAAGTTACCTTAAAACAATCTCATTAACACACTTCAAATTTAAGAATGTCATGTTGGGATCAAACACATAATAAGACTATTAACTAAAATCCACTTTATATTGTTAAACTTATAAAAACACATACTAGGTAAATGTTTTTACAAAATAACCAAAAACTATTAAAATGCTTATCTTTGTGTTGAAAATGTAATTCTTCAGTTTTTCTGCAGTTTAAAAGGGGTTATAATCACTAAGATAATTAGTACTATATTTATAATTTTATTTTTAATATGATACCTAGGTTTATATCTAGAGTTGGATATAACCTATTTAAAAAACAATATCTATTTACATTTTATAATGATATTGATAATGGCACCATATAGACAATCCCAGTAATAACATACTTTAATCTTATCAGTGGAGCATAAAGTAAAGGTGATTAAATTAGTTAAAATTTGCAAATAAGTTTTTATAACTATAACTATTGAATCTAATTTAGTATTAAACTTCTCAGCTGTAATGGTATACTAATTACCATTAAAAACATATATATAATCACTTCTCATGTATAAAACTTTCTATTTTATTATATAAAAAATGGTTGTAAAAACCCTGAAACCTTTGCAGCATGAGCACAACAACTTACTAAAGTTTCTTCACAACTAGATCAATGGTATAGGAATGCATATAATAATAACTAATAAACAAACAAACTTTTACTTTTATATAGTTAGATATACCATAGTGCAAATACAAAGTTAGATGAAAAATAAAATAAAGACCGTTACACATATTCTTGCTAAAACTGACATCCAAGATAATCCTTATATATATATATAATCTAAATACTCAATTTTAATCATTTGTTATTAAATCTGAGAGATGATGAGTAATATTAATATCTTTTTTAGTACTAGATGGTCCCAGTAATATTACTATCTTTCTATAATATAAAATCAAGTTCAATTATTTTGTATCATTCATTTATTAAACCTGAGCAACACCAGGTAACAACAATATTATTTGGTTGATTAAACTAATTTAGTTGATTTTAACTATAACTGAGTGGTTGCTGATTTCTTAATTGATTTGATAGGGCAATTGTTTTTGGTAAGTGGTTGGTGGAATCTGGTTAAATCAATAATTTCAGAGGGTTTGACTGAGTGGTTGGTGGTTATATATTACTAGTAATATGAAAACACCAAATTTTTTCAGGTAGAGAGTCAAATATAATTTTCACTAAACTCAAATAAGAAGTTAAGATTCAACATATTAAACTAAAATACTAAGATGTATTACTAAATATTTTATGGTTAGACTTCAATTTTGTTATAGAGCAATCAAGTTCTAAAGAAGTATATATCATACTTATAATAATCTTTATTGATTTTAATGTTTTAAGTATATTTTTAAGCCATAATATCATATAAGAAAGTTAGCTATATATAAATTTAGAACAAAATATGCTCAAGTTGAAATTATCCAGATATAAAATTATACTGTAGCATCTAAAATGTAGAATTATCTTAAGTTTATTTGATATATATTTTTCTGTAATAAAATTTTTCAATAAGATGATTAATTTATAGACTTTTAATCTGATAGTAAAAATCATTAGCATATATTTTTGATATTACAATTTGATATATAGATTAGAAACAAAATTTAAATGTATATTTTGTATTATATATAGTTTTACAGCACTAAGTAGTATAATCTAGTATACTAGAAGGTTCCTTAGAATATAGCTTATCACTATATATCTACTTGTGTAAGGTAGTTATTTTTTCTCAATTTAAAAAACTGTTTATATTTAAATAATTTGTAATGAACCTAAGAGCTTTTTATTATCTTAAGACTAGCCTGCACTACTTTGCTGAGCATTACAGGCTCAATAGTATCACTTCCCATAAGAGCACACTCCTCAGTAAGGTACTTCTTCAACTATTTAAGTGACATAGGGTCTCTTAATGACATGAGACCCTCAAGATATCCCCAGAGGTAGCTGCCAAGCAAATTGAAATCGAGGCTTTTGACAGGTTAATCTAAGAAACCCTCTACAGAGATAAGTAAATCATGGAACTCCTCATTTAGGAGCTAATGGTTCACTTAGGGGTACAGGCAAAAGCTCCATCCTACTGGAAAAAGTCTTTTGATAGCTTAAGTTTTCTTATTTTAGAGATTAAGTCAATCTCTGAGAATCAAAAAATAGCTGTAAGAAACTATTAACTTAGGGTTCCTGTGACAGACTTCGAAAAATGGCCCTATGGCCTTATAAGAAGTGGCCACACAGAAAATCATCAAGCTACTCTCCTTTATAAAACAAAATAGATTATAGATATCGTTACCTTGCTTGTGGGGGCTCTCTTTAGCCCAAATTCCCATTCATCACATATAATTAGTTGTTTGTGGAAGTTGAGAATTTCATTGCAGCAGAAAACAATCCTCCTGCAATATAAAAGCCTTAGCTTTACCTCTGAAATAAGAGAGCTGTACTCTCTTTGGACTATAAGTTGTGCTCTAATATCAAATGAGGGATTGGCAGCTGACACCAAACCAACTATATCCTCATTGAAGGGAATCCAGCTTTTGGGAAACCTAAGATTCCACTCTAATTGAACTTAAAGCTGGTATAACCTAACCTAATATAGAGGTAAATAATAGCTTACTTAAGTGAGGTATAAAACTTTAATTATATAGCTTATCTATAAATTATCATAGTTGGTAATAGCCCAGATTCTGAATATTATATACTTATTTTATTTAACCAAGGTAAGCCAACCAGGGGACGGACATTACTGAACTAAAACTAAAATCATAATAAAATAAAAATAATGATTCAAACAAAACACCCAAAATGGACAGATCGATTGAATCATATTCAACAAAATATCCAAGCAGGTGGGCAGTAAATACTGCTATCCCTCCATTGTGGACGGGGAGGGGGGATTGGGGGGCTCATCTTCAGCTGCTTCCATCTCATTCCAGATTAGGGTGCGTGTTAAGGCAGATAGTAAGGGTGTGGGGCATCGGCAGCATAGGGTTTGATATCCTTGATGACTGGAACTTCCAAATAGTTTCCAGCCATCATTATACCAACGTTATATTTGCCCAAAGCGTCTTCAGCTTTGAGGTGGGCGTCTAGGAATTTAACAAACGTGGCAATGTTGGTTCAAGTTATTTTTGCTTTCAGATTCTGTGCTACTGTTACCACGTTCTGGATGGCTTCAGTGACGTTTTTGTGTAAAGTTTTTATGTTGATCTTACTTTGTGGAGTAAGATTTATGGGGATGATGGGAGGTGTAATTCCTCCTGCGAGCGCAGCCTCAGATTTGGTGGCAGCTTTGTGAAGCAGATGGCAATCTGGTATGGCGGCTGCTTCTACTGCAAGCTGGTGGTCACTGTAGAATGGTTTGGTGTTAGGTTGTGGGACATACTTCTGAGGTGGGAATTTTACATCCCATTCTGAGTTACAGAGCCGCTCAAGTTGCAGCGTCAGTTCTTCAATGATGTTACCTGATTCGTCAATTTCATCCAATAATTCCCTTTGATTTTGGTTGAATTTGGATTGGGGAATCAGCGTATGGTTGAGGTTTGTTTGATTCATTTCGGATGCATGGAAGCAAACTGGGATACAATCTGATGTTTGGTTGGATGAATTATTTGTGGCATTGGGGCAAGGTGGGTGCTGATTGGTGGCTGCAAGTGCAGCTGCAGCATCAGGCATTGGAGGAGGGGAAGGTAGGATTGTACCTCATGTCAGAGTTGGCGTGGGGTGGGTGGTGGATTGGTGGGCGTTGGGCAAACTTTTGGCATCAGTGGAATATTCTGAGTATGGGCATTTATGTTTTGAGTGGTCTAACTCAAAACAGGATGGACAAATCATCCATCCACCCTCAATGCGGTCCCAGAACGGATGGTTGGGGGCAGGTGGAATGGTGGCACAAGGGGGAATTTCTAGAGAAATTTTTGTAAATTCAGGGCAGATTGTGGCATATGCCCAAGGCCCAGTGAGGCGTGTGGCCCCATTTGGGACCGCAAATTACAAGATGGGGCTGGCGCCGTAGGCTGCCAAACCTTCCATCAGCTCCTGGTGGAGCACTTTGGGGGGAGGTGGGTGGGAAAACCAGCAAACTGGACCACCAAGGTGGTGTCCGTTGGGAGCCAAGTCTAAGTTGTTGGGAGGGGAATATTATTAAAATCCAATGGCGCCATTACCGCAGTGGCTGCATTGGCTTCACAGAGGAAGCCAAGATCAAAGTATCTCTTATAGGGGTGGAAGTCTATAAAACAGGCTGGTGTCATCACCGCCTGAGCCATTTTGATAATGGCTTGGTCATCATAGGGGAAGAATTTCCCATATTTGACCCTAAGGCTGAAATGCATGTTGCTCTGGGGGAGCACCAGGGGTAGTGGGGCACCGCTTAGGTTCAGGTGAGATGGGCATCAAGATCCTTGGGAGGAACAAATCATCCCAAGGGTTTGGAATGACTGGGCGAGCCAGTCTGAGCACATTTTCCTGTCAGAAAGAAAATGAAGGGGGAGTTTCACCGCTGCCCCACGCTGGGACAGTCAGCGGGGGATCTGATGACATCAGAGCAAGACTTTGGTGTGCAATTAAGTGTTTGATTTTAATTTACCAAAATTAATTTGCTCAGAAAATTACGCCAAGCAGAGAGGACTATTATATACTTAATCATTAAAAAATCTAAGTATCTTATGAGGGTAACTTTTAACTACTGCCTCCCAAGTTTGATCCTGATAGATAAACTTTAGGTAGGGAATGATTTATATTTATATTATATAATAACAAAGTTACCCGACGTTGCTCAGGTTTAATGGACAAATAATTCAAAATGATTAGATTAGATTTTATATCATAGATAAACTACTAAACTGCTTAGCTAAAACTATTGAAAAAACAACCAATCACCAACTGCTTGGTAAAACCAAACCAAACTTATCAAAACAACCAAAAACCACCAAAAATTATCAAAATCAATTAACTTGTCAAAATAACCATCACATACCGCTTACTAAAACCATCAAGCTTTATATATGAATCAACCTAAAACTGCCAATCACTTGGCAAAAACATTGAAGCTATTGAATCAACTGAATATCAAAATACTCAGTCATAACAATATACTGATTACCATTAATAATATATATAATTTTCACTACTTATATAAGCCTTTTAGTTTGACATTGTAAGTAATAAAAGCTAGTTCAGAAACCTTCACGGACTCACACACAACAACTCACAAAAGTTTCATCATAATTGGATAAATGGTATAGGAACACATGGAAGACAAACAAACAAACATTCTTTTTATACATTAGAAAATATAAATAAATAGCTTAACCGCAACAAAAATTAGTCAATACCTTTTAGTAAAGAACACAAATCAAAGAAAAATCACTAAAAACATAAAGGAAAATATTAAATCAAGTATCAGTAATAATACCAACTATGATCTATATATCAATCTTTACCTGTAGTAAGATACTAAATTTGGTATAGAATAACCAAAAAAACAACTTTATTTTATAAAAGGTTATAATAGAAGTTCTGTATGTTAAAATATATCAAAAAACATATATCATAAATTTTCCATCTAATGATGAGTGGTAATTAGAAACTGTTTACTAAGGTTACAATATTGAAAGGGTTAAGAGTAAAAAAATATTGATCTGATATTTTATCAAATAATTTTTAAAATTTAACATAAAAAAGACAAAAACTTTTTAAATATTCTGAGGCCAATAATTTACCCCAAATCAAACAATATTTACTAAGAGTCTGTATGCATTAATAGTAAGAACCTATTAATTTAGGTTAGATAAGTTATTTGTTACTTAAATGAATACAAGCATTTATATCTATTATTAAGGTTATAAACAATCTTATTATAAGTGCAGCAACAAAAAAGTAACGGGTTCAAAGTGATAAGTTTATATATTAGTTCAATATAACTTACATTTAATCTGTTGGTGTTAGAAAAATAAACCATAGTTATTGGCCTAACCTTGTTAAGCCGTCTTACCTCTGTTCTTTCCTTCAATAGTGATACTACCTGGCATCGCTCAAGTTTAAACAAATGACTCAAATTGAGATTTTTAATTTATAAATTTTATCTGAAGTGGGCTGACCTGGGTATAATACTGCATCAATTAATGAGAAGCAAATTAATGGGAAAGGAGGACAAACCCTGGAAAACCTCCATGCGCAGCGTTCTGATAGGCCAGGAACATGGACCGCCTTGCTATTCACTATCTTGGTTTGGGGCATTGGTGTGCAACGCCAACGCAGTTCATAGTCATCCCCTACCAAAAAGTTCATCTAGTGAGATCAAACTTGGGGAGGCAGTGGTAAAGGGTCATTCTACCACTGGGGTATCCTCCCCTTGGTAATTAGCAAATTAATCTAAATCAAACCTTTGAATCAAAAGTCTAATTGATTTTAAAATACATCCTCTAGCATAATCTTCTTGAGCTCATCTCTCTCTCACATACATCACTTTTAAATCAAAGAGTGAACTGAACAAGAATTGAGAGAGCAACCAACTGCCAGTTCACACTGCAATTATAGAGCAGTGAACAACGGCCAACCACCCAAGTGTAGGGAAGTCAATCCACCCATCTGTGCGCAGTGCATAGAAATGGACAAGTTGCCTGCGCCAATATCAATTAACAATAATAATATAAAGGATGCTACGATGGACATACCACCTAAAAAACTTCCCACTGGCCCAAGCTCCTTATGACTAGAAATGGGGAAGGGCAATAAAACATGTGTACGTCAAGTAATGATCTGGTGACACAAATGACAATAAAATGTATGAGCGCGTCAATGGTCATGGGGCCCTTGCAATTAGCGCAGATAACAGGGTTGAATCCCTAGGATCAGTGACCAATGACAGCCAGATGACAAGAGAAACCTTCCTGGAGTGAGGCCTGATGCTGAGAACAGCAGAGCCAGGAATATTCCCCATTGACCTCAATCAGTAGAGTGGATTGGGGCCTCGCAGGGTGAGAAAATTTTTGCAGAAAAAACAAAAAACCTGGATGAAGTATTGGTAGGATCTGAAACCAAATCAGATTCAATTGACAAAAATCAGCAGATCAAACCAACTGAGCAAAGCTATAAAAAGTTTTCTACCAACATGGAGAAACTTACCAAATCTGCTCAGGGTATTCGAATGAAGTTGGGCTCCAATTCTGAAAAGGCCCAGTCTGGGGGCAAACAGTCCCAACCAAAATTGATTCAGTGATATGAGAAAATCATCGGGCATGATCCCCAATAAACCATTGGGTGCAATCCCCAACAAAGTCATATTGATAGGGGGCTCTAGCTCAACAATGAATTGATAGCTGATCCTGAATAGCCAATTGCTGATCCAATATGATCCATTGGAGACCAACCCCGATGGGGGTGAAACTATATTGGGGACCAAATATGAGGGATCAGACACCTGAGAAAGTTTGGCTAAAAACTAAAAGTATTACCTGAAGGGGCTGAAACCCCAACAGTGGTCAAGTTGGCGGCCAGGGCCCCGGTTAGATTTACATTGATCCAGTCAAACATGTTGGTGCACCGAGGTGTGTCCACAAGGTCAAACAATGGGAGGCCCTCCAGTTTTCGTATCTATGGCGACTCAGTGGGTCTCCAAAGTTATCAAACCAGCCATTGTGGCTATATGGCGAGCCCACAAATTTTCCACTGGAGCAGCCAAACGCTGGCTCAACACTCAAATCTCAATCAACATGGCGGTACTGTTCAAGGCGTCATGAGTTAGGACTGAAGACGCCCTGGAATGGATGAAAATCCCCGTGGAGTACAAGGTGATAGAGGCCAAAATATGCAAAGATTTAAAACTGGCAGATGCAAAGGCCTGGATGGAGGCTGGCATTGACCTATTAAATGTGATGGAGTATAACAAGGAAGGCATTACAGCACAATACTCCCAAGCTGTCAGGAGCTCAGGCCTCAACCCAACAGATTTAGCTGAGTACGCGAAATAATTCCCAAATGCCTCTACAGCCCTCAAGTGGGCCCGACACTCCATCCCAGTGGACATGGCACTGGAATGGTATAACATTACTTTCTCCCCAGAGGAGGCACTACCATGGATCATGGCCAGGTTCAAGGCCACCGAGGCATTACACTGGTCATATACCCAAATTTCACCAGCCACTGCATCAGACCAGATGAAAGCGGGCTGGACAAAGGAAAAATTGGTGGAATGGAGACTCTTCTGAGATTGGTCACCGGAAGAGGCCATCAACTGGTCCGCCAATGGATTCACACCAATGGAGATGAAATACTGGTTCTGAGTGGGGGCCAGTATGGACCTAGTGCGCGAATGGGCAGAGCTGGGGGTGACTAAACCAATTCACGAAACTCTTAGAGGCTGCCCCTTCCTGATTGAAAAGTGGAAAATCTGGCGTGATGCCACAACAATCACCGTAACTGCAGACTGGGATGCAGCGGGGTTTACCCCTCAATCAGCCCAACTGTAGATGGAAGATGAGATTTCACCACAGGCAGCAACAGCGATGAAAGGGGTCACAACCCCCAGACTTAGGCCAAGAATGGCTCAAAGCGGGGATCCGCATCAAAACTATCTGGGTTTGGAAGCAATCCTTCCTGGAACCAATGCTAGCAGCCCCATATGCTGCCAAAGGCTTCACCCCTATGAAGCATTTCAATGGAGTGAAACAGATGTTCCAGCAGACATGGCACATGTATTTACAGATGGGGGCTGGAATAGTGTCACAGTAAGGGACTGGTGCCAGCGTAGCTCAATTATGCTGGAGGTCCTTCAACAATACCTCACCTAACGCATGGCCCGGAATCTGCCCTCAAGTGGTACTGACTGGGGTTCTCGCCATTTGATGCCCTAGAGTGTCAAAGCCTAGAGATTGGAGCGCAAATGGCTAGAAGTATCAGCATCCATCAGATCAAAGCGTTCCTTAACTGGGGTTTAACCTTGATGAATCTGTAAGTTAGATTTTGAAGGGAAAGACCCCCGCCAAAGTACTTAAACCAAGCGCGAAAACCAAATACTACAGCGCCACAGCAGCAAATACTGAAGACAACACCTGGAATGGAGCAGGGAGCCACATCAAATACATCCATCAGTTGATCAGTGGGGGCTTTACAGATCGCCAGGCACCAAAATCATACCTAAAAGATGCTATCCAAATCCACCTGCAGCTAGTGGAGGAGGAAGAATGGTCCGACCTGATAATGTCAATTTATCAGGAACTTGACGAAGACCTAGCTGGAGGGGACTTTGATCACCACTGGGTACCCAAACGGGGCTATATAGATATAACGATCCCAGGCGAATTGGACCGCAAGAAACTCCTAAAAATCAGCATCAAATAGAAAAGATTTATCTGTGAATGGACTTGACCAGATATGCCAACCAAACTGTAAGTTGGGTAACCTTCCAGAATCTCCCCACCGATTACAAACAATAGTGGGTGCATGAAGCAATCTGGACCAGATTGTCATACTATGGGGAAGCATGAGAATTCTAGAAAGCCGGTGGCAATTACATCGCAAAGTGCCTCCACCCTTAGACAGTGGAAGTGCTGTACAAACCAGCACCCTGGATGAAACTGAACAAAATTGCGCTACCCAGATTCACTACCTGCCCAGCCTCAATAGGGTAGTATACGTTGAACAGGAGGGTGCCAAACAAGTGTGCTAGTTCTGTTACCAGACTGGCCACACAATGGCTCAATGCCACCATTGTAAAGGTAAAACTACATGGGAATACAAATACGCCCCATTGGGGGAATCACCAAGGTGGGTACCAAGACTTTCCTCTTCCCAAAAGCCAGAAAATGGATCCTGCGCAACTTAACGGAGGTAGCAGATATGAAATGCCAGCGACAAGAATTGGACCTGGCACATAGAGAAGCGTGGGAATGGGAAATGGCAAAGCGGCCCAAAGCTGATGACAAACCATTTATAAATCTGAACCCCAAATCTTATGTAATGGATGAGGGAACCATCCCCTGACCAACAGAGAAATGTCCAACCCAAGCGGAATGGATGGTCTGTGAGGAGGAAAGCTAGCAGAAGGCGAACCCAAAAAGTCTCCCATGCAAGGGTGGATGCAGGAAGCCATAAAGTCAAAATTGAAGCCCAACAAGCCTAAAGTGAATACTAAATTAAATCAGAATTCATTGGAAAATAAACTTGAGGCGACCAATGAAAAATCAGCAGGAAAACGAAATTGACAAAATTGGCCAGGCAATCATTGAAAAAAAATTGAGTTCTGCTGTTAAATCAAACAAAGGGGTGAGAATCTGACTGACGGATGAGGGAGAATCCGCTGCTATGCCAGAAGGGAACAAGGGGCACCCAGACCTGATCATAAAACCATCCTATTATCCATCGACAGGGAGATGGGGATGGCAACTAAATTCCCAGTACACAGGATGCCCGTGATAATAAAATCCCATTCCCAAACAACTGACCCCAAAAACCAAATATTGCACCCCACCAACCATTGACACCACCATCATCGACCAACCAGACCTCAGTACAGGACTTGATCCACAACCCAGACAACACTTAACCTCATACCCATGGGTCAGGCAGCTGGAAATGAGATAGCAACCACAAATGCTTGGGGGATGGCGAGCATACAAATGAGGAGGAGGTAGATGCACCATTTAAAACTAATAATAATATTGACCTAATTTTTATTACAGAAACATAAGCTGGTAATCAAAAGGAAATGGTGCTGAGCTCAAAATGCGACGTGAAAAACCATCCATGGTCCCGCCAGATAGGCTGCCAAGCCCTATGGACGGACCACATGTCAAAAGTTGCAATGGACAAGAATATAGACCTTGAATTCGTGGAAGAAACTCATGCCAGTAGGATCCTGATTGACGGATATAAACAGAGAAACTGGTAGGAGCATATGAGCAGTAGCAGTCTACACCTCACCAAAGCTCCACAAAAAGCATATTTTTTTAGGAATTCTTAGTTGAAGTGCCATCTGAAGTGATGACCGTAATAGCAGGTGACCTGAACTGTTGGACGAATGTGAGCTGGGACATGTCCCTGATGAGAGAACATCCCAACAGTAAGGCTGATGAGATGCTCAATTTACCTAGTCAAATTGGAGATGTACCTAACGATTGACAAAGAGGACAACGACCTGGCCAACCTAATGCAGTAGCCATATGATGCTGCTTGATCCCCACTGTCAGGATCACGTTTAGATTACATCCTAGTGTCATCAGATCTCAAGCTGATGATGTCCAACAGCGAGGTTAGCATGAATGCTGAAAGCGACCACATGGTTGTCTGGGTGGAGATTGACCTTGATGAACCCCTGAGGAATCACGAGTGGCAACTGACACCAGCCACGCTGAGAGATAGGGATTGGTGCCAAAAGGTTGACACTGGGCTGGATTGACTGGTAGCATATCTGGACAACCACCCGGAGTTGGACCTGCTAGAACAATGGACCTGGATCAAACCAAAAATGAAACACAATAGTATGAAGTTTGAAAAAGCAACTTCTACAAGCAAACTGCTGCCATGAAACAACTGAAGTATAAATTAGAAAGGCTGAGGCTCACCTGACAGGACAGTGAAGACTGGTGGAGCAAGTACCAAACAACACACAAAAAGTATCTGTCCATAATGATGAAGCAAGACTCAGAGAGATGGACCAATGCAACTTACCAATATCAGAGCCTAACAGGGACGATGACCAAAGAGGGCCTGAATCACCTCAAGGAAATCCGAACTAAGGCTAGGGTACAGATAGTGGAGACAGTGGAAGGGGAAGTATCAACAGACCCCAAAACAATTAAGCGTGAGGTCAAGCTTTTTTATGATGATTTAATCCAACAACAAAAAATGAGCAAATCGGTGACAAAAACCTTTATTGACCTGGCCAATCCAGCATTGGGGGGCTGTACGCTGGAAGACATCACCAAACTATCTACCAAAATCTCTATCAATGAAGTTAAGAGGGCACTAAAGGAGTCGCCAATAATGAAAGCACCAGGCCCTAACAATATGTGTGCAGAAATATACAGCATATTATGAGACCGCATAGCACTGGAGCTCAAAGCCCTCTTTAACCACTGTTTGCAAAATGGACAGCAAATTCTGGGAGGCCATGAGACCTGAATTGTACTTCTGTACAAAAAGGGCCTCAGATGCCAACTTCAGAACTGGCGCCCAATCGCACTATCATATGCCAATTATAAACTGCTCACATGCATACTATCTAATCAACTGATGGCAACAGCACCGCTCACGCTCCATAGTGCCCAGCATGGCTTTGTCAAAGGCCATAGTATATAGGACAGTATTGGCTCAGTCCAGAGCGTACTCCAGGATATGAGGGGCATCAAATAGGGGTACCTTATGATCCTCAACATGGAAAAGGCATACAACCAAGTAGCGTGGTCATTCCTTCATGAGGCACTTAAGGCAGTCAGTATCCCTGACACGTTTTGAGCATGGATAATGATGCTGTACTCAGGCCTGGTAACAAAGGCGATTGTCGCAGATGGCGTAACCAACAAAATCCCTGTCAGGCAAGGTCTCCGCCAAGGCGACCCTATGTCACTAATACTCTTCAACTTTGCAGCCAATATTCTACAGGTGGCAGCGGACGCAAAGCTCCAGGGTTTAGTCCGCCCTAACCAAATGTCACTGAAGATGCTAGCATTCGCTGATGATACAGTAGTAGGTATAAGCTCCCCAACTGACCTCCAGGGCACCGAGGAACTATTAAACCTCTATCAGCTAGCATTGAATGCAAAAGTCAACTTGGCAAAAACTCAGTGATGAGGGTCAGCAACCCGAGCTTCAGCTCGCCAACTGACACAATGCCAATTATGAACTCCCAGACAGTTTAATACCTCAGAATACTCTTCAATGACAAGGGACCAGCGGTATTGGAGACCAAACAGGAAGTATTGTCAAGCTTATTGATCTGAATGGCATGCTGGAAAAGCGCCAGACTATGCCTCAAGGAGAAAGTGCAGGCTATAAACATCTTCATCTTCTCAAAGTTGTGGTATGTTGCTCACATGCTACTAATGAGCCCAAACTTAGAGAAGAAAATCAGGTCAATGCTCTGAACCTTCCTGTGGTTCAAGGCAAAGGTGGCACCAATACCACTGGAAGCCATGTCAAAACCAAAAAATGAAGGAGGCATGGGCCTCCTGGACTTCAAATCTCACACCTGGCATATATGGGGGAACTCGTTCCTGAAGCTAATGCAGGTGCACATGCGCTGCCTGACCCTAGCATGGAGCGTGAACTGGGCAAGAGCCCAAGGCCTCCAAGATCTGGGCTCCCACCAATCAATACATGAATGGATGGTGAACCACCCGCGGATAACCCCCTGAGAAGGTACTCCACACTACTGGTGACTATGCAATTGGGTTGTGCACCAGGGTGGATGGTCATCTGAGCAATCAGACAGAGAAGCTGACCAAATAAAAGGGATGTCGAAGCATGTTTTCTGCAATGAATTCTGCAACAAGCTGGGAGGAGAGTAACCAAATTGCCATCAAATACGCAACCAAGTTGATCAGAATAAGGTACAGATTGATGCTGATAGAATATGGGGATCCGCTCCCAAAACCAGGGCGCAATCCACCCACCCATCCACAAATCCTAAACGAATAGACTACTGAAGGCCATGACACCAACTACCCAACGAAGGAGCTGATTTTGGGCCTGAACTCCCACTTGGTAACAGCCAAACAGCATTCAGTAACCTGGCGGATCCTAAATTGGGCATTCAAATTGGGCAAGCACAGTGGGCCAGACTACCAGCACAAAGAATGCCCCATATGCACTGAACTGGAAGCATACATAGCCCACCATTACTATTAATGCACTGTGTTCAAAAAATACTGGTCTGCTATGCGCTACATCCTATCAGGTGAACAATCACTGACAGAAATACATCTCACAGGACATTTTCTTTACAAAAACCCTGAGAATGGCTCCAATCCAACTACAAGCCTTCATTTACCATTATTATGTGTGGGTAATTCACTGTGCACTTGTCGCCAAGTTTTGAGCAATGAGCGCCCTCACCACAGAGGTTTGGTATTGAAGACCATTCAGATTATTTCCAATCAGCTCCGTCAGATCTCAAAATTTTTGCGCATAATCCCCAGGTGTTATAAAGCCACACGTTTGGCTTTCCCCATCAGATCACTCATCACACGTGATGAGGCAACTAATCGACTGAGAATCAAATGGCCTGTAAGCCTGCCAATGCTAGAACCATGGTTAGTGATGGCAATCACCAATCAGCAATGGTCAGAGGTGCTAGAACTCTAGCAGCCTGAACCCCCAGTCCTTATTACCCTCAGCCAAATCGCTTGTATTCTGCCCTCCCCTCTTACTTTCCTTTAATTTATTTTAATAAAGTATGAAGTAAAAAAAATCTAGCATAATCTGCTCAGCTTTTGGCTCTAAACTTACATTTTATAAAAGGACAGTTGTTCAAATCCTGGTGTAATCACTTTTATCTATAATAATAAAAGTAAGTGTGTATGTGTGCATGATGCCCAGCCAAAACTACAGCATGTAGAGGCTTGAAATTTTGGATATAGGTGGAAGGAAGGGGTCCGTATAACCTCAAAGCCATATTTTTAATTTTATAGGAAAAAAAGTTCTATATGTAAGAAGTGAAAATGCTATATATTTTCATGATATTTGGTATATGGTTAAGGCTGAGCAGTTTGATATTTGGTTGATTCAAATATTTCAAGTTTACCTTCCAGGCTAGCTATAGCTTTAAAATTTGGTACATTTATGTATCTCCGATGACAATACAATATTCCATTAAAAGTATTATGAAAAGTGTAATTTTAAACTGACTTTGAAAAAAAAGGAGGTTATCAATTCAACCTGTATGTATGGAGTTTTTAACCTTAAAGTTAATTGTTTATTTTTAATATTATACTAGCAGCATTTGACCCAACCTCTAAAATCACCCTGCAAAGTATAACCAATTTGGCCCAACTCCCAGATGCCCGCCTCCAAGCTGAACACCACATTGCGGAGTTAGTTGAGGCTGTCTTCTAAGCAGATCTTGAGGAAAGTAACCCATATACTTCACCTCCATCCACCCCCACCATACTGATGCTCCAACGCCCTGGCTCTATGCTTTTTTTTCACTACTACAACTAATATGATTCTATCATGAAAAATAAGCTTGTAGCAAATCTGCCTGACCCCCTCCCCCTCTGCCATGGTGGATTAGCGGTATTCCAAACCCAGCCTGGTTGGAGGTTTGGTTTTTTTTGTTCTATCATCTGTTTGTTTGGTTCTTTTGCTCATTGAGTATCAGAATATCTGTCCCCTGGTTAGCATACCTTAAATAGAATTTAAAATTTTATTTTAAGCTTTTGTGAAACTTAAAGTATATTAAAAACACAAATTTTAAAAAAGTTCCAAAAACAAAGAGAAATGCTTTTAATATAAGCACAATTTCTAGTAAAAAACTGGGGTGTGGCTGTGTTGTGGACACGGCCATGTGTTTTATGTGAATATGTGTAAATAACGGGTAATTTTTCTTTGAGCATATTATATGTATCTCATAATCATTTTTGAACACTATGAAGTCCTTCAGATTTCCATGTTTTATTTGTGATGGCAACATTTTACTTTTGTTGGGTTCAGGAAAGAAATCAAGTAAACAAATTGTTACTGTGTTATATCTTTATTAATGATAGGTATGTGATATGAAAAGTACAGGACAAATGTCATACAGAATACATTGGGATTTCTGGTAAACGTTAAATCAATACATGTATTACCTAGAGTTGTTGGAGAAGTTTTGATGTAAGACAAATTAAACTCACTGAGCATGAAGTCATGAAATGAGCGGTCTTGTGAGACAACATTAAAGTCTCCAACCATCATGATTGGTGTAGTGAGATCTGGCTCATATTTGGGTATAATCTTAATGATGCTTTTAGAATACTTTAACAGCAATTGTAATATACAGAGCAAAGATTTCTGCTAATGCTGTGCCCAGATGGATGTACAAACACCCGAGTATGAATTTGAAGATGCCATTGACTGTTACATTTACTAGACAGACATTGCTAACCTTTGGGTCTTTGATCTGCAAATTCATCTTGTAAATATCAATGTTAACTCTGTTACAATCAGTGAAGCTATTGATTTTATGATATATGGTGACTCCACCAGCTATGCGACTTGATGATGATGATGATACCACCACTGATGATGTAGTTTCAATTTGTCTGCGCTTTACAGTGTTACAATATGATCTCAGATAAAAGCCAGGCACCTGCACTGGCTTGTAATCTTCCATCCATGTCTCGCTAATTGACAAGTAATCAGATCAGTTAATGATGGAATTGGAAGAGTTGTTCTGAGTGCGCAACCAAGCTTTGTGCATTAATGGTGGTGATAAGTATAAGACAACGCTGTTCAGGAACATAATCACAAAACTTTTTTACTTGTGCGACTAGTTTCAGCAGCGGATGTTGGGCCAGTCGCTGGTACTCATCTCATATCTCTCTAACTGTAGGAGATGCCTAACCACATCCATGATAAACCTTGAAATTATGTTGGGCATTGATATTATAAAGGCCATCTAACAATGTGACGTGACTCAAAGCTACATAAACCAGTTAGTCTTTCTGTGATTTGGCATATTGATACATGACTTGATTGAAAGTGTCTCCTTGAGATTTGTGTATCATGATCGCACATGCCAGCATGATGGGAAACTGTATTCAGCGGCATTTGATTGTTAGACTGAGCAGTATGTTGTCACTGTGCATTGTTATCAGTGTCCACTTGAAGTCGAGAACCTCACACTTGCAGACTACATGTGGCATAGCTTTGAGTTGACATTGCTGGCCCATCATCTTGAGTGGGAATATAATCCATAATATGAGTTGCTGTTTGTATGTAACCACAGATGTTGACAGTTTGTTCTGTGCCTCTAACTCCACAAAGTGCTCATCTTCACTGAGCAGCTCTATATTCTTTAACACATTAATTGTGCCATTCACTATGCCATCCTCAACATCAATGTTAGTCATAATCATTTAAGGGTAACCCACTGCGCGCGGTATATTATAAGGCAGTCCACCCAACTCAATGAAACACATTTTGTGAAGCTTTTGCTGGGCTGTAGCAGCTTCAGTGTGATTCTTATAGCTGATCAAAGTGTCATTGGCGATGCTGTATTTCTCTGTCACGATAGCACTGCTGTTGTATGAGTCCATGCTGTGATTTTGATGATACAAATGTACAACGCCGGTCAAGTTCATATTGTACCACTGTTGGGTTCTTAATCGTGACTCAATGAGTTTAATTTCATAATTATTGAGTTGCTCTCCATTGCCAACTTTAGTAAGTATAGCAGAGAACGTAGCGTCTCTTTGCCACATTACTTGCTGCAGTGTATAGTATTTTAAAAAGTGCCAGAGCACGGCAACACCGATCATGTTGCGTGGGTCTTGATAAACAGGTGTAGCGTTAACTGGTGGCACTTGGTGAAATTCACCGCAGAAGAAAATATTCATGCCACAAAATGGTTGATCATGCGTGCTGGTGATCTCCTTCAGATGTAAGTTGATCTTGTGTAACACTTCTGATCCAATCATGCTAAACTCGTTGATTATCATGCATTTTACACTGACAAACATATTTCTGTAATTTTGCAGAATCTCTCATGACATTGTGCCAGTCTGACATGATTGTGTAATTTTGAAAGAAGAATGCATGGTTACGCCTTGGATATTGATGACGGCTTTGCCAGTGAAGCACAAACTACAAATGTGTTAGTCAAGTAGTTGTGTTGCACTGTGAAGTGATTGTATATTTCCATTGCAAGTTTCAGCACATAGGTCTTACTGCTACTGGCAGGGACGGTAAAGGAAACCTGGATTGGTTCTGAGTTGAGTTTGAGTAAGCAATGTATCACCTCCAGAAGTATCTCTCATTGACCGGAGTTAGTGCTACACATCATGCAACAAAAGTCAGCTTTGGTCATTGCATTCAATTGCTGGAGAACTGCAGACACAGATGTCACCATAGTCACAGCATTGAAATCATCTACATTCTCTACGCTGCCTTGCTGTACTATACTTTTCACAAACCCCTCACGCCAATTGTGGGCACCCAATGGATCTTCATTAAACTGTTCACACATCTACTGCAGTTCCTCGACTACACATTTGATATCAATGCTCAATTTGTATTGTTTGCGCTTCTCCATGATCTGAGCCTCTCTGGCATCATAAGTCTTCATAAATGCGTTACAGTCAATTATGTCAACTGCCTCACAGTGAAACGATAGATATAACGTGACCATCTCTCATTTTTGGTTCACAATATCATTGGTCTCATACAATCTGTAGCTTATAACCCTACAATGGTCTCTTTTACAATATGTGACTGAATATGCATTAATGTCCTCTGTGTCATCCTCTTAATCTTCACTTCACCCTTAATTATTGTCATCACCTTGACGTTTTCTCTTTCCTGTTACCAACATCCATATACCAAGTGACAAAGTCAGCCAAGTATATTGACTCTAATTATGTGGGCCTATCCTCGTAATGCTGAATCATTTTTTAGTCCAGATGTCAGTGCCATTCTTGTCTAACTGTTCTCTATCCATCATGGCCTTATGCTTGCGAGCCTTCTATCTCTTTTGTAGCCAAATAGTAGGAATGTAAACAACGTCAATGCTGGCTATACTCATTTTTGGTGAAGCAAGTACCAGGCAGCCTCTTGCAATTACATCTCAACCGTGTTGAGTAACTTCAAGCTGAGTTGTTCCAACAACTGAAGATATTCTTTCTCTGGGTATTCATCATGTAAGTTCATTAGCTCACGATGTAGATGGCTAATGCCTTGATTTGACTTATTAACATACTCAACTACGTAAGCTGCACAGCTGTACTCTTCAAGTATTAACTGTAAGTCGCTATTAGAGCCCAGTATTTGTGAAATCCAAATGATTGAAAGTGTTGGTATAAATCTCTGTGAAATTGCATTTAAACATCAACGTTGGCTGATGTAATGTAAATTGGATTATATCCAAGTACTGTGCCTTCATTATATTGTTGTCAATTTAGAACTTACCAAGTGTGTCATAATGTTTTTCCTCTAGTAGCTTGCACAGTTTAGCTGCCTTTAGTTAGAAACCACTGTGACGACTGGTATCTTTTGACATTGGCAGTAGCACTCATGTCTCACTCATTGTCCAGTAGGGTATACTATAGCAGCACGTTGTTTCACCTCGTTTGGTACAAAAAATGTGTGTCAGTGAACTTAATTGTTGTACTGATCACCTGGCAAGTCATCACAAATAACAGAACACAGATCGGTGACCAGTTGAATGGTATTGGGAATACTTTTGGACATGGGCTCATGATAATCACAATTGAGCCACAAAAGGATGTGCACATGCAGACTGCCACAGTGTTGAAATTCAATTTGTTGAAAGAAGTCCACAACATGATACTTGCCAAAGGGATTCACCTTACCCTTGGCTTGCAGCAATGTCATCACACAATCTATCATTTTATTGAAATAGATGCAACACATAGCGGGATCTTTGTTAACTAAGTGATTGTGCATAGTTCAAGTCAAATCTACTAGTGGATCAGTTACACTTACATTAGTAAATTTATCACTTAACTCATGCAGTATCTTGAGAAGATTCGGCCAATGTATTCTGTTGGCACTCAGTATAAGGAACATTGATGGCTTGCCCAGCTGTCATATCATCACAAAAAGATCCTTTTTGCGATCCATCCAATACTGCACAGAATTTAGTAAAGATTTGAGAAATGAAAGGTTCTTATCTACACACTCATCAAGGAATGTACAATATTCCAGCATTTTGCAAGTGATATTAGTAGTCTGTCATATGCATCAGAACATATTATATATTCCTTTGATGACACACAGCCGCATAATTTTCATGGCCATGTACAAAATGTGCTCGGGTGTGACACCATGGCGATCACTACTTTGTATCTCGCTTGTTGCAATCATGTATGGGGTAATGCGCACATCCAAGTTGAACTTCCTGCCAGTACCATAATATATCACAGGGAACGATAGTTCTTTGGTATACACATCATAAATAATGTTAAATGGTGTTGAATGCTGGCCCAGAGCAATGTTGAGAAAATTTTCCTCATTCCACAGCATAGTGTGCTACCTTGCAAGTAGAACCTTTGACTCCGGTGCACTGCTGTCATACTGTAGATACTTGATCAGATTGTCACCAGCGGCGTTGGCTGCCAAACAACTGGTTACTATGTTAACATTAAATGAATCCTGGTTTACTATGATCTTGTAATGCTTATACAATGGTTGACCAAGTAATATTAGTAACCAAGCTTTTACCACTAACTTTTTAACCATGCCGTTCAGATATGTAGATTTATGTATCATGTTCACCTTGATGTTAACACTTAATGCCTGATCATCATCCAATTTATGTGGTATCTGTTGCACCATTGTGTCCACATCATTGGGTACACTAATGACTTGTCTGATGATGCTGTAGCTGCCGTCATAACACAACCAACATATCTGCATGAATGTCAGATGCAGTGATACTAGACGTGCACTGATCAGATCTAATTCAGGAAACCTATGTTGCTTAGGTGGATACACAAATCCGTTCAAATGTGACAACCTGGGTATTTTGTCCAAGTCCAGTGATTTCCTACGCGTACTGCACAGTTTAAAGTCAGCCACTGCCTCTTCTGGGAAAGTATTACTAAGCAGTGGTAAGTGTTTTTCTTTGGTGGCTTCAATGAGCGCAGAAACTATATATGGTCACACACATCACACTTATGTCTGAATAGATTGCTGACAAACATAGTAGTGAAACATGCACTAGCTGCTGCCCAATATGTCTTCATAATTGGTGATTACACAGAATTGATGTCTATACAGTCTGACATTAATATAGAAGTGATTACATCATCCACTTGCATAGGCTTGGCTACCCTAGCTGCAGATGTACTGGTGCCATCATTGATCCACTCGGATGCCTTCATTCTTTTATATTCCTGGCACCACTTCACTCTGTCATATGGTGTTTTATGGGTATCAATGGACGCTTTCTTTCTTTACATTCCCAGCACCGCTTCACTCTGGCATATGGTATTTTATGGGTATCACTGGATTGCTCTTGAGAATCCCTTTCCAACTGTATATAATCTCTATAATTTGATTTGGCTTTTTGATGAGTATAGGACAACATTTCATTATTTATTTTAATTTTTGACATGATATATATCCTATGGCTGGGGGGTAAGCTCAAATTATGAGATCATAACTTATGAGCTTAAATTATTATGGGTGTGGATTGTTTTTGCATAGGTTGACCAATAAAATAAACTGGATCTAAAATGATTTATTATAGATGACAATCAGTAAATTTAGTATAGAGTGGCAAATTAAATTAACAAGATCTAAAATGAATTATTGTAGATGACAAATTGATAAATTTAGTATAGATTGACCAATTAAATTAACCAAATTAAAACGAGGTAATATACCATCTAGTCTAAAAAAATGAGGTAATATAGTTAGTTATCTGAAAGTTACTATATAATTGACTGATAATATCAACTAAATAATAAAAACTATAAGTAAAAACTGCCAACCTTATACCTGAAACATTGTGCTAATCAAATCAACTTTACAATTATATATATATATTTCATAGTATATTTGTGTCAAGTTTATCTGAGATTGGTTAATAGTCTAGGAGTAGGTGTTGAGAACATGTATTTATAATGATTTATTTATAAGATGATTTCCTAAACCACCACAACTAAAATGCTACCTAATATATATATATATATATATAAACAAATTCTTTTATCCTTTAGCTATTGAGTGGTGTAATTAAATTTTGGATGTAGATGATAGATATGTAGCTGCAACACCAAGCTGTACCCCCCAATTTTGTTATCATCAGGTTTCTGAATTGCCTCCCAATATGGAAGCAAATTTAAAGATATATTCACGTCAAAAAATAAAAAAGCAGCAATGTAATAATATATACACTTATATTAATACTAATATCAAGATATCTGTGCCTCACTATGGTGTTTAACCCTTTGCACTCGTATGTCACGCTGAAGGTGACATGACACCCAACAACTTTGAAAATAAATCGAGTGCAAAGGGTTAAAGTTTATCAGATGATTCATATAGATAAACCACTAAACCGCTCAGCTAAAACCATTGAACATACTAATTCAACTAATCATCAACTACCTCATAAAACTAAACTTATCAAAATTGAAACAACCAAAACCACCAACCATTTACTAAAAACTAAAACCATTGAATATACCAAATCAATCAATCACCAACTGCTTTGTATTTGTAAAGCAAACCTAAACTTATTGAAACAACCAAAACCACCAACTATTTACCAAAAACAAATTAATTTATCAAATCAGCCAATCACTAACAGCTTGCTAAAAATATCATGCTTATTAATCAACCCAAAACCACCAACCTCTTGCCAAAACCTTTTTTGAATCAACCAAATATCAAACTGCTCAGCCGTAACAATATACCAATTTTTATTAAAAACATATAGAATTTCACTTGTTACATATAAAACTTTTTATTTTACTATAAAATAATAATTTTTAAAATTCACAAACCTTCTCCATGAAAAAATACTTATATGTGCCAACTTTCATAGTGATCGGTCAAATGGTGTCAGAGTCTATAAATCTCAGAGATATATATACCAACGTACATTTATATATATATATAGATAAAAGTCTAGAAAAATTTATTCAAATCATCTGGTAAGCTATAACCACTGTAGCGAAGCACGGTATCTGGATGCTAGTCTACTTAATAAAACTCTAACAGCTGACTGACTGACATCAAGCCTGATAGTTCAATCTTTTTGGCCAAGTGGTTGAGAAAAATCAAATATAAAAAACAATTCACCAAATTGTGTTACTTAAAACTAAACAAAAAGCAATAAATGAATAATGATTAACCCTAAGGTTAACTTAAAATTGCATGTTTAACTCCTGGCTCACACTTTTTTATAATTTAATTTACTTACTTAATTTCACTAAGTTTTTGCATTTGATTTATTTCATCAATTTATATTTTGAATAGTTTTTTAGAGTTTAGTTTATTTTTTTTATTCGAGGTGGGCCGACCTGGGGACAATACCGCACCAATTAAGGGAAATCGAATGAATGGGAAGGGAGGATAAAATCCGGAAAACCTCCATGCGCGGCGTATGATAGGCCAGGAACTCCATGGTCCGCCTTTGCTATTCGCTATCTCGGTTCGGGGCATTGGTGCGCAACGCTAACACAGTCATAATTGTCCCCTACCCAAAGTTCCAGTACCAGAATCGAACTCGGGGAGAGTTTAGTTTATTTTTTAATTCAAAATCCTTTAAAGTTTGCTTATTATAACTTAAAAATATATAAAAATTGAGTCAAATAAACTAAATATTCTTAGTAAACTAAGTTAAATTAAAATAAGTATCCTTATGACTATTTGCTACAAAATAAACTAGCTCAAAAATATATATATCATCTATCTCTATATATTATTTCTCAAAGGTGTTTTTTATCAGTATAAAATCCCTTAATACTGTATCAAAATCGATGTTTGATGCACCATTTTGAAAATTATTTTTCCTTCTAATGATGAAAAATAAATAAATATCTTAAAATTAATATTTTTGATAAAAAATTATACTATAAAAACTTACATATCTACTTAATAAAACACATTCACTGACCTACTGATGTACTGACTGGCATCTGAAACCTTCGAGTCTGATATTCAATCTATTTGGGTGAGTGGGTGAGAATTGGCAAATCTTATCAAATCTGAAACTATTGAGCCAATGGGTTCAATTACTTGGGCAAGTGGGTGATATTAGCGAATATTATTGAATAATTCAACAAATTGTTCATCTGAAACTAAGTAAAAATCAGTGTTAGAGTTTCAAGTAATTCTTAGATTAATAAGTTGATTTAGAATACTCAGCTCACCAGCCATGAGGGCAACAGCAAAGCTGTTAGTCCGAGTGGCTCAAGCGTAGTGCTGGCACAGCCTTTAGGCTGTTAGTGTGAGCTCATAAATAAACCTGAGCAACATCAGGTAACTCCGCTATTAAAAACGCATGGTTTCTCTTTTCTTTTTCCATATAATCAGACTGAGCCACAGCAATGCATGGCCAGGTACAGCTAGTTCTATATAATATTTTATATATATTTTAATATGATTATATATAATAGCAAAATTGGGCAAATATAAAAAAGAAAGATTATATAAATTTAGAATTTAAAAATGGTCAGTAAAAAAGAGTGGATAGCCTGGCAGAGTAATCCCTGCTTTCACTCTATAAAAACTATATTGACAGATTATAATCATCTGTTACCTTATAAACCCAAGCAAAGCTGGATTACCTGCCTAGTCTATTATAGATAGACAGCCAAGTGACTTAGCTTTACTTGGGTTAATATTTACCAGGTGATTTTAATCAAAAGTTTTTTATTTTGGTAGTTGGTCATCAAAAATTTTGTAAACCATTAAACCTATTGAATATTTTAGCCTCCAATAACTTAGCCAAAATTTAATTAAGCCTTCCAGATTAACCAAACCATCAACCTCTTACTTGAAACTATTAATCCAATTAAATCACCAAAATCATTAATCAATAAGTCAAAAAATGGTTAAACTTATAAAACAACCAGAAACTACCAACTTACTTATCAATCCCTATGAAAATATTGATTAATTTATTTTTTTTAGTACTAGATGGTCCCAACCCAAAATATTGATTAATTTATTAATACCAAAAAGCTCAGTTGAATTATATATAATTGGCATTAAAATCTTATACTTTTTCAATCTTATATATAACTTTTATTAAATTATCATACATTTTTGAAAAAGAGTCTATCACCATTCCCAGTATATATATAGTATTTGTGCCATGTTTGTTTTTTTGCTCATGAGTTAATAAATCCTAAAAATTGCATAAACTTAATAATATTTATGTAAAGAGGCCTTTAACTAACTTTCATTGATACCCAGTTTTACCCAGAACTTTTTGTGGAGATAAAGCTTCCCAGATAATCTTAAATGATAATTTAAATTAGAGATGACCTTCAATAAAATTAAAATCAAATTCTATTAAATCAATATAAAACTACCAACCACTCAGCTAAAACTGATTGAACATATTGAATTAACTAAAACATCAACCATTTACCTGAAAACATTAAGCCCAACAATAAAATCCTAAATCCACCAATCGCCATTCATCCAAAACCAATTGTTGGACTTAAAGCAACCAAAAACTACCAACTGATTATAAAAAACCTATGAACCTATTGAATTAAATAAAGATACCGGAATTCTCAGCCAAAATGTTATAGAATTATCTTTAGAATCTTATACTTTCTAATATTATATGTAACTTTTAATTTATCAGTCTAAGTTTTATTAGAAAAATAGCCTAGAATCAATTAAAAAATTTGTAGAGTATGCGTCTCAATTTTGGGGATTTATGGTTCATTCATCCATGAGATAATGTGCCTTCTAGCCACATATATACAATTTTTTATATTTATACTACAATTAAGATTAGACATATTATATGGTACTAAGAATAATTAAAAATTGTGAAAAACGAAGCATTAATATCACAATTATATAACATCATTCAAAATAATAAATAATATTAGCTCATCTATATATCAGATTAACTTTCAGAAAAGTGTACTCCAAAGCATATATAGCACCGCTAATTATCTACAAAATAATGTGCTAAAATGCTTTAATATTATCTATCATTATTATCAAATATTACCTGTTGAGATTCTGATATCACTGGATGATAAGCCCTATGTAGCTATGGTGAAATGGGTGAGATTGGCCAAACTGGGTAGTATGTTATATTGATAAAAGCGTATTGACATAAGGCAATAGGGCAATACCAAGCTTTGGACAAATATTTAGTGGATTGCCTCCACATCAGGCAATAAGGCAATGTTGACGTATGACAAAAAACTAGCAGATTGCCTTGAACTAAGGCAATTATGAATTTAAAGAATAGTAGAATCTGCTGGAACCAATGAGAATATGGAAGAAACAAATAGTCTAAGTAAAGAGGTCATTATTGGCCAAAGTTACTGATATAGTAATGAGATGAGAATATTGAAGAAGGCGGATTTTTAGTAGGATAGAGAGCGGAGCAACAAGGATCCACTGTAAATATTAAGTTGAAATAAAGATCATTGGGGCAATTGCTCCATATTTATTATATTTATTTAAGTATGTTTCAATGACTGGCAATCTCCATATTGTCCATCCTATTGCTCAGTGGGCTTGACCCTGTGCAAAACGCTTCCAGAGTTTAGCAAATATATCACCAAAAAACATAACAATGGTGCTCACTACAGGGGGCCCATTAAACATCCACTAAAAATTAAAATATTCTCCCTTTGCCAGCCATGGTATATCATGACTGAACTAAAGGGAAATCATCTTAATCCGCTGTGCTTGCAGAAGTTGCAGAAATCAAAACTTGTTATGGACACAGTGCTCAAAAAGCAATAGGAGCTCCTTTAGGAGTGTGACAATGTTAAAATTCAACTTGAAATTGCCGTTAATCAGTTTTGGATAATTGGACAACAAAACAGGCATTTTCTCAATTACCCTGGATGAAACTACTGAGCAGCTAAACTGCATGGAGTGGAAGTTGAAACCTACCTTTTACCCACCTCACCCCAAAAAGATGTGGAAAGACAAGGGTTCTCTTGGAAAGGATCATTTAGTGACAAATATGAGACTGGTTATCCAGCTGAAGAGCTTTTTATCAAGCACATAGGCAGCATGAGCTGCTCAACTCATGATGGCAGCTCTAGGGGATGAATATATTCTGATCCAACAAAACCCCCATGTGATGGCAGTCCTGCCCATTGAAGAGCCCTATGCTACCCCTAGAGCCACTAACCCTTCCAAGCCAGCTCCTCGCCAAGATCCCAGCTATGGGCCTCAATCAAATCCTCAATATACACCCAAGGCTCGCGGTTATGAGTGGGAGGAGGAGGTCTGCATTAACAATCTACTTCCATTCAACTAAAACGGAAACTTTCAACTATTTATTCAAACAATTTGACTTCACAGCAGAAGGAGCATCAGATTGGTGTAAGGCTAGATTACTGATATCTGCCCTGGATGTTGGAAGTGCCAATCAAGTTACTAGCTACCTTTCAAACAGCTCTGTTACATATCAGGAGGTGAAGAAGATTGTGCTGTAGTTGTTTGGAGGCACCGCCAAGATGTTGCAGCGGAAGGTTGAGTTTTTAACTATAGGGCTTCATTATAATGAGACACTTGCTGAGTTTGTATACTACTTCATGATGGAAGCCCATGTGCTAATAGGGGTAGGCATCTAGCTGAAGCCAATGTGGGAATTGAAATGACCTCTGCGGTGAAGCCATACCCTGAGCTTTACAATGTCATGGCTCCACCTTTAGAGGATGACATACCCCTGCTCAAAATTGTCCAAATTTAATGCCATCTATCCACTAACTTTACTCTGCACAATACAGAGCAGAAACCTACAGCAGCTGTTGACAGCCTTTTACCTGGGAAAATTATCCTGCCCTGTTTAGAGTCCACCTAGTAACCCCCAACCTTATTATAACTATACACCCTGCCCTCAGCTAAGTTACCATCAGCGTTCAATTATCAGGCTGGGCCTGTTTACACTGATATCCTACAGTCCAACTTTTGTCTTGGGCCATCTTACAATAATTAAGAATGTGGGCCCTATGGGGTGAATTGTTTCTAATGTGGTCACCCTGGGCACCTTGTATGGAGTTTCCCCAATCATTGGGTCCATTATGTCCAGCAGGACCAGTAATACCAGGAAAAAGTCAGATCATAGTAGATATGGGACTCTCTACCTCTACTATCCCAACCTCAAATGAACAAACTGAACCCATCAACGTATATTCAGTGAAAGTCCCTTAATATAATGATATATTCCTATACCCTCAGCCGGTCAGAGGAATGAATGTACTGACATGCGTGCAAGCCATGGCCACAGCGGATGAAGGACATCAGGAGCAACCAAAGACATATCCTACCAAATGTTTGACCAAGATTCTTCATACAAACCTGACCTAGCCTCGGATGCACCTTCCCTGAAAGGTGTAAACATCGCCCTCTCAAAAAGCTATCTCCAAAGAATACCCCAAATTAAGTGAAGCTTTTATGAGCTTCCTAAGGAAAAGGTTACTTTATATGTCCACGTATTAAACAGTCAAAATGATTCTTATTCTTAATTTACATACAATGACATTGTTGTAGCCAAAACCTGAGTCCATGCTATAATAGACACGGGTGCCATGGTAAATATAATTTTCACAAAATGGTGGCAAAGTTGGCATTGAAACCAGATGTAGATCATTGAATGATTTATGGGACTGCTGGAGCCAATAGCATGGTCTCAGAGGGAGCGTACAATGCGTTGCCCCCGGCAGTTTGGGTCAATTGTTGTCATAGCTACAGCGATAGTGCTACTAAACAGTCATTACAACCTGCTAATTGGTTTTTATGCAACTTCAGTACTGTCAACAATATGACGGACGAGATCTTTCAATTTTGGGGAAGTAGATCCCAATTTATTTCACCTGCAGTGGAATACCAATGGATTCGGTGCACGTGAGACAGATCAACCTTGAATACAGTGATGGGGTGATTCCTGTTTTCTACCATTGACTAAAGAGGAAAACCTGGGCCTTACCCCAACAGATATATGAGTATCAAAGGTTGCCTCTCTGAGCTAGGTTCATATCCCTCTCCTATGGTCACCAAGTCATAGTAAACACCAAGTTAGAGGTGGAAGTATCATCTGGGCTCTATAGGGAGGTCATTGGGCATAATCAGCAATTGCGGGCTGGAGCCTCTGTGGCTCTAGGCATTATACTACTAGGACACAGAGATTAAGGTTTTACTAGCAAACTTACAAAAATAACCACTTCAGATCCGCTGACATCAAATAGTGGCATATTTACACTTGACCCCTGTAGGGATGCTCTTCAGGTTTACAAGTTTAAGTCTCTGGATGAATTTAGTTCTACCTGTTGAACTGCAGCCCAGAATAATGGCAGTGGTACCTTGCGAAAATTTATTGGGGCTATCAGAAGACCAGAAATATAAAATGATAGTTTTATTCCAAAAATATAATGAGATCTTTACCATCAAAAACAATGATTTAGGGTGCGCTTGGGGGTGTTACATTGATTGAACACTGGGGATCATCCCCCATCAGGTCTCAGCTGATATGCCAATTGAGGGCAGCTGAAGAAGTACTATCTGAGGAGATTGAAAAGCTGCTAGAGAAAGGAATGCTCAAACCGTCAAAGATTCAATGGGCTCTGCCCATTCTGATTGTAAAAAAGAAGGACGGAATTAACCAGGTAGTGATAGACTATTTGAAGCTCGACAGTTTTATAAAGAAGGATCATACCTCTTACCACAGATCAACATATGCCTTGAATTGGTTGGGTGGATCTCATTACTTCTCAGCAATGGATTTGATATTAGAGTACTGGCAAATTGAGCTGCCCATGGCGGAACAGGAGATATGAGCCATAATCACATCCAAAGGGCTTTTTCAACTGACCCATATGCCTCAAGGGCTGTGAAACGCCCCAGCTATGTTCCAATGGGTGATGAACACTATCCTTGGTGATCTAAATCTGGTATGCGTTCTCATGTACCTTGATGACATCAATGTATTCTCCAACACGTTTTTAAGCACCTTATCCATTTGTAGGAGGTATACCGCCAGCTGGCTGAAGCCAACATCAAGATCAAGCCCTATAAATGAACTTCTTTAAGGACCAACTAAAGTACCTTGGTTTTGTGGTAGATGCAACAGGGCTAAAACCCCAACCATCCAAGGTGGAGGCTATCTGAAATATAACTATGTCAACCAGTAAGCGTGGCATAAAGATATTTTTGGGGATGGTCAGATACTACTGACGCTTTATAACTAACTTCAGCTGTATTGGAGGTCCGCTGTTTGAGTTATTAAATAATGATGCTGCTTTTGAATGGACGGAACGTTGACAATGCTCCTTCAATACACTTTGTATGGTGCTAAACAGTGCGTCAGTGATGCGCTACCCCAATTTTGATAAAGAGTTTATCGTTCAAATGGATCTATCCCATTACACCGTTGGAGCAGTCCTATCCCAAAAAGACAATGAGGAGGTGGAGCACCTCGTTGCATACTGCAGTTGGAGCCTGAACTGCCATGAACGTAATTATACTATGACCAAGCATGAATACTTAGCGGCTAAATAAGCTTATAAGCAGTTTAGAGTGTATTTTTCATGGAGTGAAGTTTAAAGTCATAATGATCATGCATCATCACGCTGGCTGCAGAAGCTCAAGGATCCTGAAGGGCGCCTAGCCTGATGGGCCCTCAAACTGCAGGCGTACAACTTTGAGATACTCCACCAACCTGAAGCAAACATCAGAACGCCAATTGCTTATTGAGAATACCAACAGTTTTTGTCACAGCGGATCTGAGTGATGTGATGTACAGTAAGTTGCTCAGCAGAAAATACAGTGATGAGCCGCCTCAAGTCATAAATGCATTAAATTTAATGTGAACCAATATAATTTCAGCGGATTGGGGAGTTGTACAGATGGATTGGAGATTCTATGGTAACTTCCTGTGACCCTCGGCACATCTTAGCATTATTAGGAGTAATCATAAGTCAATTGGGCATGGTTGAGTGCGCAAGAAGTTGGTGTTGTTACAGCCTTGGTATTACTGGGAAGGCATGGTTTTTTAATTGCTTGAAACAATCTCCTGATATCACCAGTGCCAAGTGAAAAGCCGTTCCACCATAAGACCTCATACCAGTTAGTGAAACTGCATTTTGCTTGGCATATGGTTTCATTGATGTCGTTGGGCCTCTGCCAATGGGATAAAACTAGTCCAAATACATTATGGTGGTGATCAACCACTCGACCAGGTAGGTTGAAGCACGGGAAATATGGGATTTGGGGGAAGTCACAATGGCCAAGGTTATAATGGAATGCATAATTTAACGACATGGCTGCCCTCAGTTTGTCTTTACCAATAATGGAACCAACTTTACTTCACACACCCTCCCAAAGTTGAATGAACTGATGGGCATCTGCAGGGTCCTGATGACCCCATATCACCTCAAGTCTGATGGGATGGTTGAGCGAGTTAAGGGACCTTGGTGAACATACTCCAGAGATTGGTAATGTATCAACCTTCTGATTGGAGTTCCCTCCTATCCACTGCCATTTTCACATACAACATTAGCTACCATTATGCCACGGAGAAGAGTCCCTTTCAATTACTATATGGACGGCACCCAGCTCTACCTTCACTGCTCTATGCCTGCGTGGAAGATACTGGAGGAATGGATCCTCAACACTACTTAACAAACTAAACGAATACACTGATCAAGCTGCAAACTGAAGCGTACTTGTTCAGCTTATCCAAGAAGATAAAAAATCAGGCTGCCAATCAGGTACAGTGTAGTGGGCTAGCCCAGTTCAAAGCTGGGAAATGGTTCTATTCCATGACATACATGGGTTTGGTTAGAAGCACATATTGGCCAGCATCTGGATTGATCCATTTGAAATAATTGAGAAAACAGGTGTTGATGCCTATACTATCAAGGACCCTGCAAGTGGTCAGATCATTAAACAAGTGTACATGAAGTTCCGTTGGGTGTATAAACAAAAGGAGACTTATCATCCAGTTAAGGGGGGGTAATGTCAAGATTATGATATGAATGAATGATAAACCCTAAGTAGTTATAGTGGAATGGGTGAGATTGGCCAAACCAAGTAGTATAATATATTGATGAGAGCGCCTTAACATAAGGCGATAGGGCGATACCAAGCTTCAGACAAATATTTAGTGATCACCTCCAAATCAGGTGATAAGGCAATGTTGACATATGAAAAATGATTAGAAGATCGCCTTGAACTAAGGTTATCATGAATTTAAAGAATAATAGCCACTGCTGGTACCAATGAGAATATGGCAATAAATGAATAGTCTTAGCAAAATGGTTGATATTAACCAAAGTTGCTAATATAATTGATATGAGAAGATTGAAAAGGAGGATCGTTATTAGAAGATAGTGAAACAATGAGGATCCACTGAAAATATTATATCAAATAAAAGAGTGTTGTTGGGGCAATTACTCCATAATTAATTGTAACAATCAAGTTCATCTTGATTGTTGCGTTTAGACTCAGATTCAGATTTTTTAATCCGAGTCAAATCACTTGAAAATTTTTTTGGCTTGGTCTTTTAGGCACTGGGTTGTGCCTCAAAAAAGTTGTGGATTAGGCTTTTATGAGCCTAACAATGACTTGGGTGAGGCCCCCAAAGGGCGGTCTTTATAAGGTGTGCCTGCCAATTCCAAAGTTCACTTCTGAATATTTATCCCTAGCTTTCCCTTCCTGAGGAGCATTGTTGGTTGCTCCTCAGATGAGCTCTGGTCAGCGGGCCCTTTTTATTATTTTGAATAAAAATAAAGGTTGTTATGGGGTTAGCATATCTCACTTACCTGTTGGTCTTTTTTGGGTATCAGTTTTGAGGAGCTTTTGAATGGTTGGGTCAGACCAACCACTACTCAACCCTTGCATAACCAACTCATAGTAGGCAATGTTTGGCGCTGTCAGTGACCCAAACCTCTCTCTACTCAGTTAGGCTACTTTGGTTGCTTGTCAGTGCACAAAAGAATCATTTATTTTATGGCGGTCAGAAACTGGGATTTTCTGATTGTGTCACCCTCCAGATAGAGGCTCCTAAGCACCCCAACAAAATTTGCACTTGAAATTGGACTCCTCCCTGGAGTCCAACCAAGTTCTGACATTTGTAAGATTTTTGTTTACTTATACAATCTTATACACCCTGTCCATGGGTCCCCTGTTCTCTGGCACCATTTAAGGTACCCTATTCTCTATTATGCTAGTGAATAGTCCTCTTGTGGTTTGGCTGTGCATTCTGCACCACCTCTCAGTAGATTAGATAGTTATGTACACTCTCCTAACATTAGTTGACCAACTCTTTTAGTATATTTGCATGAGAATTACACAAGCCTGCAATGGTTCTGTTTTTTAAAGTTATGACGATGGAATCCTATGTATGTTTGTGCGCTGAATCCAAAAATGAACTTAGTTTTTTCCCATCACGTCAGAATTTTTTTTGCAAATCTCAATTTTCTAAATGTAGTACATGTCAAAAAATAGCAAAAGTATGAGACTTAATGACAGAGTGAAATAGGTTTGTATTGTATAAAAGATATATTTGGTGCTTATAATAGATATATTATAATAGAATATAAAATATATAAATATAGAAAATAAAAAACTAATGATTTTAGTCATTGTGTTGACATCTTTTTGGACTAGCCATGCTCTGTTTCAACTTTTCCATGTATATGCTCTTCTAAGATCATCTTGGTGCAGCATCCAGCAATTAGTCCACCATCATTGTAGTATTACATCTTCCTTGGTAACGCTTTTCCATTTATTTGATGTCCTGATGAAATCTCTCACCTATCTCTTCACTAACAGCACCCAGATTCTCAGGAAAGTAGTCCAAATGTGAATGTAGAAATGAACCTTCAAACTCATGGGACATCCTAAAATTTTAGTACTTCTGCAGCATAGTATCAACAATAGACTTGAAATTTGGATCCATCTTGTTTCTCAGAAACTTGGTTACTATGTCTTTAAAGGTGACCCAGGATTCTTTTTCAGCAACTTTCATTTCTTTTTCAAAATTTCCATCTTTTCAAAGTTTTCTTATGTCTGGACCCATATATAGACATCCTCTTTTAGTTTTGCAGTTGACAAGGCTGGAAATTTGTTACAATTTTACTTAAAATGTTTACCAACTTTTAGTAAGGCTTTCACAAATTGCTTCATCAAGCATAATTTAACATGTAGAGGTAGAATGAGAACTTTTGTCAACTCGATGAGAGGTTTTTGAGCACCTTTTTTACTCCATATTCCAATGAAGCTTGTTGTGGCCAATCTTTCTGTTTCCAATGATTTTCCCTATCTCTGCTATCCCGCTCACATAAAAAAAGGAAACTTTGTGTACCCACCTTGCTGTCCAAGGATCATCAATATTACTTAAAGATCACCACATATGATCCACATATGATTGTCATAATTAATCTTCTTGATAACAAATTTTCAAATTACTGTACTGTTCTTTTAAGTGTACAAAATGCCCTATGGGTATTGATGCATACCTTTTTAATGTTGTGAAGCAAGAAAACTAAGGCTTTATTTCAATTAATTGATAAATATTCTCCAATCCATGCTTTCATACAGAATGTTGAATGTCTTAAACAGGTCAAACACATCACTGCAGAATACTAAGTCTCCTTCTGAAAAGTGTGGAATAAAATCTTTTTCTCTGTACCTGAACCAGGAAAATGAAGCACCAGCTGTGAGCAAATTTTTAGCTTTAAGCCGTGAACCAAGAAATTCTAAACCTCTTGGTCAGATGTAAGTTGCAAATCAAATTGTTGAGTTCAGTTTGTGTAAATGGTTGTGGAGCAGAATTGCCAGGTTTGTTCTTCTCTCTTCATTATTTTTGGTTTCTTCACTTGAATCATATCTGGACCATCAAGTTCAGGTAAATTTTCTGGTTGCATAGGCACTGGCACATCTGGACCATGAGGGACAGGACAGCTGATGCAGATTTATAGGATGATGTACTTTTTATTCTTTACATTGAAACTGTTAACACAAGGTGAAACAAAAATAACAATCACTAGGTTTTTGTGGCTCTTGTCAGACCATTGGAATGATAAATATGAAAGCATTTTGTTCACCCTTTGACTACCATTTCAGTGCTTCAACACACGCATAGCAAACATAGTGGGCTGTCCAAGTTTTATATTGATATCCTAGTTTTACACTAAATACATGAGATACACTTGCCGCACAAATGATGTTATATGTCTTTTTTGCCTTGACACCATTAACTCACCTTAAATGTAACAAAAGGAATATGCAGACTTTTTACAGCCTCTTGAAGCCATTTAAAATGCTATGTTTGCTTTTTAGCATATATCCACTAACACAAACTCTCTTGATTGTGAAGGATACATACCAACAGTTGTTCCAACACTGACAGTTGAGATGTACAATATGTTTAATGACAAAAGTGCTGTCATCTGCCAGTTTATGATGTCAACGATTAGTTTTCATCATAAACTGACAGATGACAGTATTTCCTATGTATATAAATCTGTCAGTACATCTTATATTTGTTATTTTTATGATATATAACACATTTGGCTGGTCCAAAAGGATGTTGACACAATGACTAAAATTATGAGTTTTTTTATTTTCTATATTTCTATATTCTATTATATTATGTCTATTTTGTTCAATATAAATGTGAAACCTCTACTGGGTTAGAAAAATTCTTGGTGTGGTATATTTGTCCCAAGGTTGACCCACCTTGAATACTTTTTTATTATATTATGCCTATCATAAGCTGCAAAATAATACAGTTTATACAAAACAAACCTATCTCACTCTGTCATTAAGCCTCGTATAAGTGATATTGTTTGACATATACTACATTTGCAAAAGTGCTATTTTCAAAAAAATCTGACGTGATGGAAAGAAACTAAGGTTATTTTTGGATTCAGCGCACAAACATACATAAGAATCCATCATCAAAACTTAAAAAACATGATGCAACCAAAAAAATGCAGGCCTGTGTTATTCATGTGGGGCTCTCCTTGAGCATTAACTGGGTGCGCTGGAAATTTGTCACAGTCTTTAACTTGCTCATTACAGTATTTTGTTTGGTTTATTGGTAGTGAATCTTGGCATTATTTGCTCTACTAGCAATTTGGAAGTGTCACCCTTCCTGCTCATAACTAGTGGTTTTGGACCCTTCACAATCCTGTTGGTACAATTCCTATACTTACCCCAGAAGTATATTATGAAATCCAAAAGCGCTTGCTTCAGTTGCTTCAATTGATTCTCTTAATAAGAGATTAAATTGTTCTCATCCACACTCTCATGAAGTGGATTTGTTGTAACAGCTGTCCCCTGTGGCAGATGACTGGGTTTTTATTATATTACGAACAGCCACCTTTATGGAAATCTGTGGAGGGTTTAAAACGTTTGCTGAAGCAGCATCATTCAGACATGTCATCCTTCAAAAACCTTTTATGAGTTCTTTTCTCTGTGTCAGTCTGGACGCCATTTTATATATTTAAATGAATTCTGCAACTGGTCCTAGACCCTACCTCTGCCAGATGAAGTTAAAACGTCAATCCTCCGTTCCACCTTAGATACTCCTGCAAGAAATGCCCCAACATGGCAAGCTCCCCCTGCCAACTTTGACCAGCTGATTGAAGCCATTTGAGTGATTTCCCCGCCCAAACTAAAAGGGCTAGGTAATTTGGCCATCATTGTTCTACCTGGGGAGGACCATATAATTATGGGCCCAAAAAACTCGTGTGCGCCTCTATAAATGGGAGGAGCTTTATCCTTCCATTCCTTCAGTTTTGGAAAAATCAAAGGCGAGAGGGGTCTGGCTCTAAATCTTTATTGAATGTTTTAGTCAATTTAGTCATGATAATATCACTTAAAGCGGCCCCTATAAATATGGCGCCCAAACTGTAGGTTTTCTTTGGATGTGGCAGGACTTCCAACTTATCTTCCCTATATTTTGGGGGGATTAGAGGTTTTGGATGAGTCTAGCCCCAAATTTAAAGTAAACAGTTCATCTGATATAGGTTCCCCCTCTGACACTCTGTCCTGGGGAACCAACCTAGCCATTGGTGGTTGGCATTGTGGTGATGATATTGGATAGCAAAGACCAGTTGACTATCAGATCAGATAAGGTGACATTGATTCCTGAAAACACGTTTTTAACAGAAATTATATAAATTCTAATGAGCCAATTATCAGCTCTTGCAAGTCCATATTGGAACCAGTTTATGTGTACCGTATTACCACTGAGAACCCGCGCTTGAGTACACTATGATTTTCAGGACACAGGAGGTAGAAAAGAAACTGTGGTTACAATTTTTAGATAAGTATGCTATTGCTGAGGATGATGTGGGGTATTTGCCCTCAGTGGTGAGGGTGGCCAACTATCCCTCTCTTTTTTTGATGCAAAAACTTACCCTGTGGGCATGATTATGCCTGATGAATATTTAGTGGTGATGTGTTGTTGGCTTTATATGTGTTAAATAAAGACTATTCTGCTTATTTTCTGCTTTCTGCTACCCCTGAATCCCTTGTAGGGAAATTCAGAACAACGATTATAGTGGATACTGGAGCCTCTGAGAATTTTATTGACAAAGACCTAGCTGACTAACTTATGTTGAACTACTTGCCTGGTGGTATGGTTAGGGCAGGGGCCTCCAAGAGTATTCCCCCACTGAAGGCTCAGGGGCTAGTAGAGTATGAAGTTGACAAGTGCCATTTGCCTAAATAATTCCTGGCAGTTAAAAATCTCCTGTACCCAGTTATTTTTGGAAATGAAGTGGCGGCTTAAATTTTATGCCATAACCAAACTGAAAGCTAATACATTATTGTTATCTGAAGAGCTGGCATGAATTAGCAATCTTTTTGTCTGAAGGAAAACTCAGGGCAATTTTCCTCAATGGCCAAAGGTACATACGCTCAGTCTTGCACCCCTGCTGCAGCCCCCTTTGGAGGTAACCTTGCTTTCCTGTTTTGAGAGGTTGGAATCTTCATTTGATGCAGTTTCTGCTAGTTTCTTACTCACTCATTCAGAGTCTTATTATGATTTAAACTCACAGTTGACCTGGTGCGCATCTCCTCTACCATCTACCCTTTGACTTTTAGGGATAATTCAGCCTTGGATGTGTGGGTTAAAAAGAAGTTTGCAAAGAGGCCCATATTTCAGCGTACCTCTTCAGTATTCTTCCCACTTCTCTTTGTAGAAAGTGTAGATGGTACTCAAGGCCCATGTGTAAGCTATGGGAACTTGAATAATGTCACCATACCAATTCATCCTATTTAGTAAAATTGCAAGTTGCTCACTATGTGGAGAAGGCTATAGTTTTCTTTAAACTGGATTGCTTGTAAGCATTTAACAGATCCATATTAAGAAGGGGCATGATTGGCTCACCGCGTTCCATACTAGAAGGTGTATCTTCCAATTACAGATTTTGCCTTTTGGGCTTAAAAATACGCCTGCTATCTTCAATGTTGTATAGATGTGGCTTTGGTAGACTTGTTGGATGTATGCGCTGTGGCCTACATGGATGACAATTTGGTGTTCTCCCCTTATTAAGAAACCCATGCAATTTACCTGTGGCAAGTGGCAGAGCATTTGAGGGTAGTAAACCTGACGCTGAAAATCAGTAAATGTGAGTTTTTTGAGTACCAGGTCACCTTCCTGGACAGCATCGTATGTGTTAAAGGCCACATGATAACTCCAGACAAAGATAAGGTGATTCATGAGTGGCCAGCTCAACTTCAGTTAAATAATTGAGGAGCTTTTTGGGGACTTACGCTTTCCTTAAAAAGTTCACACCTATTTTTTTCTGAGGTAGCGGCGCCTTTGTATAAGGCTAGTGAGGTCAAGTTTCTCCAGTTATCTTTACTCTAGAGGATGTCTTCCAAGCAGTGAAGTGCACCCTGCTGTACACATCATTTCTTCACCATGTGGACCCTGCGATGGAGATCATAGTGGCTACCAATGATTAGAATCTTTGCTTTTGCCGCTGCATTCTTGCAGGAGGAGAGAGATGTACTGGAGCATCCAGTGGGGTAATTTCTAGGAATATGTCCCTGACTGAATTTAATTATGCTGTTTACAACAAATAATTTCTGGTGGTAGTGGAGGCACTAACCTATTGGCATCATCATTTACATAATTTTTTCAACCATTCAGCATTTGTACAGATCACTGTGTCCTATTGTACTACCTCTCCTCTCATGTACTGACCCAATGGCAAACCCAATGGCATGAGACCTTGGCCCAATTTGTTTATCTTATGAGTTTACAAGGGCAAGGAGAATGATTTGTTTGATGCCCTAAGTTGCTACCCTTCTTTAGCTCCTGATCCAAAAGAGGTGGAGTTGCATAGTACCCAATTGGTGATTCCGCCAGGTAAGCTTGTATCCAAGCAGATCTCCACCATGGCATGCATACCAGTTTTTATCAAGATAAATTGGAGGAATATGGTATGTTCTGAAAGGTATCCTTTCTCAGCTCTTGTTGGCAGAATATTATGGTCCTCGCCAAGCGAAAGTTAAACCAGGAAGATATCACAAGATGTTACTATTTAAAGGACGAGATGGTGTAGTTTCAGGGATGCTTATAAGTTCCTTCCAGACCAATCCGCCTGTAAGTAATTAAAACCACAATGATGGGATTACTGTTGGTCACCCCAGGAAGGCGAAGACCTTGGAACTGATTCATCAAATATATAATTGGAAGGGATTGGCCGCACAGGTTGCTAGGTATTGTAAGGAGTACCTGGTCTGAAATAGGATGTAGCCAAATCGCCAGCCTCTCGGGGGTTGTTGGTACCTATATAAAATCCAGAGAACCCTGGACTTCAATATCAGTTCATTTTATTGTTGAGCTACCTGTATATGAGGGCCATGATTCTATCAAGGTAGTAATGGACCTTTTTCAAATTTCACCCATTTCTTGTAACACCACAGTAACAACATTGGAGATGACTAGGCTCTTTGTTTCTCATGTGTTTTCCCTCCATGGGATGCCCTATGAGATTATTATGACCGCAGACCTCAGTTCACATCTGTGTTTGGGAAGGGTTATGTAAAACGCTTCAATTTATCTTTGTCTCTTTACTGCCTACCACCTTTAATCAGATGGGCAGATAGAGCAAGTGATCAAGTGTCTTAAGCAGTTTTTGCAGTGTTGCACTGCAGTTGACCATTCTGAAAGGCTTCCCTCCTCCTCTGGCTTAGTTCAGTTATAGCAATGCCCAGCATGCTTCCATTGGGTGCTCTCCCCTTTTTGCCAACTATGAGTTTTAACCCTTCATTTGATATGGAGCCCAATGGGGGTTCAGGGTATAATAAGCGGTGGTGGGCTTTGCCAAGTCCACCATGAAAGTACATCAAGGGCTCAACACCAATTTGGAGATTGCCATGAAGGTATATAAGGAGATTACAGATGGTAAGAATTGGGTGGGGCTAGCCTGCAAGGGAGGAGATCTAGTGATGCTGAATACCAGAAATATCCCAATCAAGCAGCCACGCAGAAAACTGGGCCCAAAAAGGATAGGATTTACCACATTGTCAGAAAGGTGGGTCATGCATCATATCAGTTGGATATCCCCTCATCATTTTGGATTATTGTGATGTTCCATGAGAGCAAGTTGTCCTTGTTAGAGGGTCCCCCGCCTGAGACCCAGAGGCATACCTTTTAAAAGGGATCCCAGAGTGGGAAGTAGAGGAGGCAGTAGCCTCCCATTGGGTGAAGAGGGGACTGGAGTACCTGGTGCCGTGGAGAAGGTTTGACGCAGCAGAGAACAGCTTTGTCTCAGAACGCTACTGTGTACAAGCCCAGGGTCTCATTGATGCATACCACGAGCGTTTCCTTGATGCAGCAGGGCACAAGGTCAAACCAACTGTCGCCGTTATGAAGCTGTACCATTCCCACAAGAATTTTCCCTGGCTGAATGCCTCCTGAAGGGGGTGGAGCCCCAAAAGAATGGGAGGGTAATGACGTGGTTAAATGACATAATAGTAGGGACAGATTGTAAAAATAAGACAGAGCGAAGAGGCTTTGAGGAACAAGCTGATGAACCTGCCTGACCTGAAGCACACCCTGGACCAACGCTGGGTAAGGGCAGTATATGCTTAAGTTAATTCTGGGGGTGCACATGATGGACATGGGGGCGTTACATCCCTGGCCTTGTGGTGCACCAGTTACTAAAAAATGAGGATGGTACATTATGTTTGTTTGGAAAATGGGGCTTTAAATTCCGTTTAGTTTATATTATTGCCAAACTAACAGATAAATTTTAGTCAATCACCTGAGTGTGAGCGTACTTGAATATAGTACCACAAGGAACGGTGTTTTGTACTTTTTTTGAGTTTTAAAAGCCCAGAGGGGCTCCTAGTGCAGGCAACTATTGTGGGATGAAGGCCTGGGGTACTTCCCTCACCACACTAGGGCTGCTCAAATCTAAGCACCACTTAAAATGTGAGACCAACCTTGATTGGGAGTAGCTCGCGCTAACCCCTAAACTGACATATGCCCGCCCTGTTTAAGTGCTGTGCATCTCGTCTGCACCAGCCAGGACAAGCGATATTCCTCTTATCCCCCTTGCAGGGGACAAGACCTGATGACCCCAGATTTAAGGTCCCTGGGGGGAGAAGCTGAAGTTCTCCCCTTTGTCACCTGCTTTTTAGCGAAGTTATGCTCTCTAGCTCCTTTTTGTCCAAGAAGCCTTGGAGTCCTTTCAGATAAAATGCAACTTTCTTGCATGATCACTTTCGCCATCAGCCGGCTCATGACAACTATACTGGCAGCTAGCCAAGCTTCAGGCCAACTCATAAAACCGTGGCATTTATTGTAGGCAGGTGCACCAAAGAGCAGCCAACCAGGATTGTCCCTCCCTTGTCCTGAGGTCCACACCTGCGCAACCTCAGCTCGTGGGGAGGCCATTTGAAAGTCTTCATGCCTGACTCATACCCCCTTCCTGCCTGTATTCTCCCCTCAAGGAGTGGTAGACACCTGCAAGAATAGGTCGGCACAGTCATCACTACCATTTTGCACTTCTTTTGGGCCACTACAGGACCCAACCAATGTGCTTCTTTGGGGTATGGTGTTAGATACTCACCCATGTTTCCACAGGCTTTCCCCAGTTGCACCATGAGGAGGCCCCAGATTACACTAACTAGCTCACCTGTTTGTACTTTTTGGGATTGGGTGCAGTACATCACCTGATGGAAAATAATGTTTACAATTCTGTTCAATTATTATGTTATAAGTAACCTTTTTTGTTGGTCGGCTGTTTTAAAAACTATGGTCAATTTTACTTTTTTGGATCGTCTTATGGTCTGACCTTTTTGCAGACCTCCTCAAGTAGGTTTCTAATAATTTAGGTCAGTATACTTTGTCTAAAGTAACGATGGACCCTGGTGCACACCTGGTAGAACCTGGTTCCATCCAGATCGAGGCACCCAAGCACCCTGACACCTTTTGCACTTGGGTATGGACTCCTCCCTGAAGTCCAATCAAGTTCTGGCATTTGTGTAAATCTGGTTATGTATATCATTTTATACACCCTGTCCATGGGTCCCCCTGTGCGCTGGCACCTTTTGAGGTTCCCTATCCTCTTCTGCTAGTGATTATTACTCTTGTGGTGTGACTGTACATTCTTCACTACCTCTCATGAAACGAGAGAGTTACAGACAATCTCCTGACATCCTACTTACCATGGACCATTTGACAATTTGGCTCAAAGCAATTTTTAATCCTGCTGCCACTGTAAAAGCCATGACCCTATTCCTTAATCAATCCAATTTTCACTCAGTACAGATACTCTAAAACGTTACTCTTGGACAATGGTCTAAAATTCACCTTGCAGGTAGTCCAAGAACAAACTTCAATTCTTGGAATTAACTAGAGTTTTACCGCCCCTTACAACCCTTCATCCATTGGGGTGGTGGAAAATGCTAATGAAACTTGTCTTTATTTTTTGTAAAATGGCTGCCTTCGATCCTACCCGCTGGAACCATTACTTAGCCAGCAACTTTCTGACTTACCAAATAAGCTACCATTGATCATTAAGATGACTACTTTGAAGCTCTATATGAATGAGTTCCCCAATTAACAAGTAGCTTTCAGTCCCTGATCAATAACTCCATGCCTGAGAACTCTGATTTAACAGAAAGGTATTACCCAAAGAAATTTTTAGGCTTCAAGCTCTAGCCATGTAAGGCATTATCACTACCATAGAGTGGGAAAAATCCCGAATTATTGTTGGCTGACCCTCCTTACCTTTTTTTTATTAGGTGACCTCATTCTCTTTCATTACCATTGACCCAAAGGTCAACTGAACAAGCTTGACGTTATTTGGTCTGGACCTTATTAGGTCATTAATAGGATGAACTTTGAGTACAGCGTTGCTGATACTAACTAGGGGACAGTGGTGAACTGAGTACCTTGCTGATTCCTTTGGCCCTATACCCCTCTGACAGGATCTTGAGGGGGGCGTTGTCAGGACCTAAGAAAATGAGTGAATCAAGATCCATACTCTCAAATTGAGCCTTAATAAGACAAATCTCAAGCCATCACAAATGAAACCTATCCTTGAAGGCATTAATGCAAGGTTCAATTGGGAAGAATCATGTGCATGAGAATCAATAGAGATGCCTTCAGGAATTTTATCCCTGCTTCCTGAACCTCAAGAGGTGCAACCCCCACCATTGCAGTCACAAAGACAACGCAGAACAATGAGGGCACTGACCAGGCAGTTGATCCAGAAGACTGTGAAAGATCCTGATTGTAAAGGACCATGGAGGCCTCCTAGACACCACGTCCCCACAATTCCTATAAATATTGACTTTTTCTAACTTAATAAAGTATACTATCTCGCCCTACCTTTCTGTATTTATTGACCTCTCCGCTAGTTTTACAGCTTCAAGCCCATTTTTGAACTTTGGCCACAGTCAAGAGAACTGTTACACTGAGAAGAGTCGTGATTGAACCCTAGAATCATGAAATACCTTGACTTGCACCAAAAGTGAGGTTAAAAGATCACTGAGGAATCTGGCTATCACTGCAGGTTCAAGAAGGTACACTTCAAAAGTATGTCATTGAGACCAGGACTTTAAGCCGCAGAAATTTTAGTAGGATCTCCAAAACCTCTTGACAGTGATAGTAGTTAAAAGAAATTAGTCTGCAGTGGGTCAGTGGGAGGTACTGGTGCACGCCAAAAAAGTCTTTGATTTCTGACAGAACAACCTGGTCAGCATGTAACATTTTAGAGTAGAAGGTGGAGTTCCTGCGTGAAAGCTTCTTTGTCCGTTGTAGTGGTGGCACCAGTCTTCAGTGCATGTTTTCTGCTCTGTAGATCTGGTTTTCTGCTTCTGGAAGAAGAAGTGGATAGGGAGCTCCCACTGAGAATATTAGTGGGATCATGTAAAGTTATCTTCCTGCTCTTCCTGTAGTGCTAATTCTGAACAAAAATGTCAGAAATCCTGTTAACAGACATTTTGGGAAGAATATTGACCATTTGATTCCCTCAAACAAATTGATGCCTATACCTGAGAAAAGCTAAGGAATTACCTTAATAAATTACCTGTGAAATTAATAGTTATCATAGTTCAATGTGACTCTAAGAAAATTTCTGATGGATCAATTTGAGCTAAGGTACCTTTGAAATGAAGTCCTGCCTCATAAAAATGAAATATCATCAGGAGGTCAGGCAACAACAACTCAAGGTGGCACTTGAGGCAGTAGTTTAAGACAAACCCAAAAATGGTCAAAATCAAGAATCTGCCAAGCAATCACCCTAAGTGACCCACATTCTCATCTGACTTTATTCAACTCAAAATTTAGCCCTATCAAAAATATTATACAAAGGCATTATATCTTCCATAATGCATCGCCTGACCTATAGCCTCCCTCTCATATTCCTCCCCAATATTAATCTTATAATCATTTTACTTTTGGGGTTTAAATTGTTGAATGCGACATATAAAGACCCCTATTTTAAGTATTATAAAGGGACGTCGTTATTTCTATATCTCGTTTTGGTACTTGACTTCAATAAGTCCATTTAGCATTATTTACCATAGGACTGATACTCTTACTGACAGGACATAAGTGATGACTTAGCACCCATTAAAAAAGATAGACTTACCATGCGACTTAATCAGCCTCAATTATTGACTGTTAAGCTTTCTGGGCATAGCACCATAAAGCTTAAAGATGGAAGCCCTACAGGCTGGTGCTAACTACAGGGGCTCAGCCAATGCTTAACAATAGATGCGACTAATTGATTGCACCTTGGAAGATAACCTATTTGGTAGTGTCATTTGTTGGGTGCACAAATGAAATGGCAAAGAAGATGATCTGTTGGGAAGTCCATCTATCATCACGTCTAAAGAAGGTCAAAGAAGTTCCATGGAGATTCCCAAATCTCGTCATCTTACTTGTATTTCCAATGAAGGAGCTTTAGAGCATTTTTTAGAGTCATAAATCTATAAGAAAAAACATCTCTGAAAGGGCATCCGCCGTGGACAGGTCTCTCATGAATACTGTATGAATCCAGTGCTCTCTCAGAGAGTTATGGATTGAGTGCAAATCTATCTAACTATATTTTGCAATTTGTACACCCTGCAATTTATCATATTGTGAATTTGCTAGGAGTCCACAATTAGGAACTCCTTTTATACCAATACCCAAGGAGCCTTAAAGATAACCTATGAGAAGGTATATGATTTAGCATCACAAAGCATAGGGGACGTCTGCCATTTGATCAAGGAATACCGTTCCTACATTATTCAGCACCATAATCAAGTGGGGTTAGTGATTCTGGTGTTATCAAGTATTTGGAGGAAGTAAGAAGCTCCTTCAAAAGGGCATATCAAAGTTAAACAAAATAACAAGTGATTATTTGGCACCTTCATTAAAGAGCTCCAATGGAAAAGATAGTGTAGCTTACAATGAGTTGGCAGCTCAAGCTTCCACTAGACGTCACCAGGAGGAAGGACAGATCTCTGTCCTTAAGGTCTGGCTATAGCAAGCCCTATGTCACTTTGATTAGCTGGAGGCCCATCAAACCTCAGAGGCTTCACCAGTGTCACAAATATCATTTCTTGAGTAGCTCAGGTTAAACAGGATCTGCAAATGTGTGACTCAGGCATCTACTCTTTCTATTCCTGAGTGACATAAAAATTGGAGAGCGACTTGAGAGTCAAGACCCCAGTTGAGAGGACATTAACCAAATCTATTGTCGCCTCAAAAAAGCTGAGAAATGCTGATATACTCTTAAAAAAGATTTGAAGCTTAAGCTTTGTTTTTAGCTTCAAAATCCAAAACTAAAGCCAAATTTGAAATTTTATAAGAATAAAATAGCCACTTGATAAGCCAAAACTTACCAATGTCAATGCCATCAACGCCTGCTGCCCCCGCTTGGAATGGTGGTGCACCGCCATCTGTCATAATTTGGCCGCTGCCTAAGCACGCCTGTGCTGGCTCTACTAGCCCTGCTAATTCTACCAAGCGTTATGTTCCCTCTCAGGGATTAGTCCACCACCTCTCAAGCTCCCAGGCAGTGCTTCAGAGCCCTTTGGTGCTCCCATGGAGCAATTTGTGTTTTTGGCCTCTAAATAAAATATGGGAATCTATTTCATATGCAAGTGCAGCCTCATTGAGATGGCCAGGTGGTTTACAAGCCTGCAAGCTTCATTGATTTCCACCCCTTTAAGGTATTTTTACCTTAGCTTCTGCTTTGAAGCCAATGCAGTGGCAGCATCCAAGCTGCCTTTATTATATAAAAAAATCCCATTCCACACCATTTTCATACAGCTCTTGGATGAAGCCACTTTGGTGGTACAGTTCACCAGGTTGCCCTCCAATCTCTCCCCAAAACACCTCCGCCACAAATTCATGGAGGGTTTGGCCATTTATGACGCAGACCTGTGCTGCAGTTTATGGTTCCCAATAGGATGGATCATTTGTCAAGGCCTCATGCATTTGTGATGATCTGCCCAAATTATCGTGATTCCATACTTGTGATACCCCCCTCACTGTGATCAGATTCACCCCTGATCACCCATTCTGGACGCATGCCAAAAACAGCTGCACCATTTGCCCCTTATGCTTCAAACTCGATCATTCAATGTGCAACTGCCCCACAGTTTCTAACTCTGCCACTTCTGTCGCTCTCCCCTCTTGTGTCACCTCAGCAGCCGCCTCATTCAATTTTTTGAGTGAGGCTCAATCCTCCCGCACACTACCTTGGAAAAACCTTGCGCTGCTCCCAAAGCGGCGCCCAATCAAAACAAACAAAATTTTGAAAATTTTCAACATTTAACCAGATTAGGAAATCCTGAGTCAGTAACTGAGACAGTTTTGACTGAGCTTCTGTGTTTGACTGTATACAACCAATAATCTTCTGCCTCCACTCCAATTCCAGTGGCTGGACCAGCGTTGGCTGAGCTAAATCCATTTGAGTGTCTCAAATGGATCAATGATAGCAAATGGCCAGTTTAATGTTAAGATAGATTTAGCTTTTATAAATATTTTTATTAATCCTCCTAATTTGTACTCATGCCCTTTTCATGCAAAACATAGTTTCTCTAATTTTAAAATTCAAAATAAAATGGCTGTGAAGGCTGCAGCTACTCCTGACAACCCCCTACTCTGCCAACGTCTTCATGGACCGATGTTCCCCTCATTGAGGGTATTTCTATACCAAACTTCCCTATAATTTTGAAAAAGATGCTGTAAAAGTTTATAGGTCTTGCTTATTATCAGCAAATAACCCCTTATAAACTTATTACTGCACAGGTTTAGTTCTTGTGCAATCCAACCGCGTTGTATAGTATTTGATATTATCGGTTGATAATAGTATGATGACTATTATCTGTAGTTGAGTGGAATTCTTAGATCTCAGCCCAACGATCGGCCAGTATTCCTACTCAAAATACTTGAGATGTCTTGATATAGGATTCATTCCCTCTTTCTGTCCAACCCAATATTCTCTGGGATTCTCTGGTGACAGTCTCTTTGGTCCAACACACAGTCAGCAGCAATCTGCGATTGTTTCTCCTTCTTCTCTATATCCCCGCTCAGATTTTTACTCTTTTCCTTAAAAGAGTCTCCCAATTATTGCACACAACAATAATATCCTTGAGAAGAATAGAACAATTGAAAGGTGATTAAGATTACTCTTAAACCTTATACCAGATGTAAAACTATAGAATTGTATATCTGTAGTACTATTTAACTGTTTTTAATTATGAGTGAATTCTAGGAAATTTATAGTGGGGATTTGGTCATCTAACCCTTGGTTGACACCTCTTTGATTAAATGGCAACCGTTGCCATTGAATCACCCATCCTCGTCTCAGCAGTAATGGTCTTCCCCATCCTGGCTAGGATTCCGTCATTGGACATCCTTGAGACCTAAACAGAAAGAGCTAGAAAACGTGTCACTAACGTTTTCCTCTTGATCCAAGTGAACCAACCATATTTGGCTAGCGACCTGCTTAGGTAATGGGACTTATTACCCATTAAGGCAGGTCACAAACCAACCGTCTAATTCGCTAGTTGCAGGTGGCATTACTCGCCTCACAACTTACTACTCATTCCCAATCAGTTGGTGATGAAACCCGACCAATCCCAATTGGTACACCTGATAGTTAATCACTATCAGATGTCCCTATTTCTTCGCTAATTCTGCCCAAAGAGTTCTTAAGCATTTGTTTTGATCCCTGACGAATACAACCAGGCGAATATCCTAAAATCCCCCAAACATAGTTACTCCAAAATCAGGTTCCACCAATTTCCAATTCACCTCGCATTAGGGAATTATCCCCTAGTGACTCCTGGTAATCTAGCAGTCTGGGAATATGGGCAAAAATCCCAACACATCCTCCCTCTTGTCTAGATTTCCGAAGAGAAAAGGACTGAGGCATGAGAACACTGTTTCTGACACTCGGTCAAATACTTCATTGGCTCAAGCAGAGTATGATTGTCAATACTCAAAGCTGCTTGGGATGACCTTCAGCATGTGGCTCTCTTCCTCTTCCTCCTTGCAACCACCTACTCAGAGTGCGGTCCCCATGATCTACAGTTGTTCCAGGATGATTGATTTAGTCATGACAATATTAGTCCCAGAATCCAGTTTCCCCCATCAGGGCATATGACCCGCTGTCATATTCAGGATTCTTGGTCTGGCGTCCTTGATTTCCTGATTTTCTCCTCATCCTAGACAGGAGACTCTTGCCATTGATGGTTATTTCATGGCTCAATTGAGAATACTTATTTATGTTTGCCCTTGTTATTTTTCTCTCATAACCTCTTGGCTCAAGTCATTCTTAATTCTTCTCTTGGAGAGCTTATCCCATTAAATTTGAGATTAATTTCTCCAAAATTGGAGCTTAATGGATTGTAGAGTGCATAATGTCAACTCTCATATAAGTCCGACATCCCCCTCTCATCCAGCTCATATATCAAATTCTGAGTCATGGTATCAACAGCTTCTAAACAGTTTATCTGATCAAGATCTTTGGCTCTTCCAGCAGATGAGTCAGGATGTGCAACGGAACCTCTTCTATGGTCCTTCCTGGACTCATACGCCTAGTCTGGCACCAGCGGCTAGTCCTTCTGTCAAATTACTGGAAATGGTAACCAATCCTTCCTAAACCAGGCTTTTCATTGTTTCAAACAACTCGCGGCTGATTCTCCCTCTGTTGTTAAATCTATAGTTGAATCTTAAACTCTCCTAGATTTGGCTCCTTTTTCAGAAGCACCAAACAACATTGTGGATGCTCCTGAAATTATACCTTTTGCTCCTGATCACTCTTTTCTTGCCAGGTCAGACTTGCTTCCTGAGCTCCTCTTCTGACTTGGACAATACTACAAACCTACTGTCTTAGCTACCGAGCTCACCATTGGTAACAGTATTCATTTTGAACTCCCTTACGCTGAACTATGGGCCCATGTCACTGAGGCTTTATCCCTAGCGTTGAATCCCTCCAATCTTAAGAACATCCTAGACTGGGATATCGCCGCTTATGCTCTTTGCTTTGCCAGCCAAGTTCTTTGAGGTTGGTCCATGAAGCTTACAGCCTCTCCCAGGTTTCACTGTTCCTTCATCTTAGCTTCCAAAAAGCCCATAGTCGTCACTTGCAGGATGACATTCGCTCTCTGCATGACTATCTCATCTCTGGCACTTCCCATCGATATCTTCTGCTGATGGCTTTAGTAGGGGGCATGATTTGGCAACCCCCGTCCAGTATCCCTTGTTCTCTGTCAGCCCATATGTCTGGTGTTCTTGATGAAGCTCGTCATCAGGTGCTCAAGACTAATCTTCCAGCTTCAGTACCATATTGGGATTACTCAGGGTTATTTGCTGACTGCCTTTTTCTATACTGTTGCTTTCCTCCCCGCTCTGTGGTTTCATGATTGGCTTCTTCCAACATTTTAAATTTCCCTTCCCCTAGTCACTTTCTCTCAGGGATCTGCATCCGCTCAAAGAACTTGGTTTCATGTAGGTCTAGCCCTTGCTAGCATCTGATCTCACATCAATTTTGATGGGCTATTCATTCATACTGCAATCCATCCTCCCTCCACCAAGAGGCAACATAGGCGGAATCATCACCATATCATGGATAATCAATAAAAGTAAAAATTATAAAGATATATAGGTTTTTCTATGCGATTTATAATCTTTTTTCACTGTCTTTTATCAATCTTTTATTTTTTTCTTCTTTTCTCCATGGGACTTGACCTTGTTTCGGTTCAGCGGTCCATCTTTCTTTAATTTTCCCCCAAACTTTGTCCTAGGTACTTAAACCTACCAATTTCTATGGTTCAGAGGTCCTTTTTTCGGACTTAACCATCTAAATTGGTTCAGAGGTCCTTTTTTCATACTTGACCTAATCATCAGGACAAGACCAACTTAATGGTTCATCAGTCCTTTGGGAACTCTTTTATTTTTTTCATTGATCCATCACTTCAAATACTTAGCATGGACTTGATTTACAACTTTTCCATCAAAGAGATTCTTGATGGAGTAGGCGTCAGTTGCCATCTTGGTGATAATCTCAAACGGACTAACCACAACACATCCAGTTTAAACTTCTTTTGAAACCATGCATATCACAATAGGCTATTCTTTCGCCTATTCAATATTCTGCTAAGGCCAGTTGGTTCTTATCGTCTGTCAATTTTTCTCATATCCTTTTCTTCAACGTAGTATCAAATGCTTGCAATTGCATCTTGATCATAGTATTTGACAATCAGATCAGGTACTCCTTGGCACACATCACTGATGTTGGTTAACCAAAGAATAAAGAATTAGAGGTAACGTGGCCTTCCTTTCATATAGTAATTTTAACAGCATTTTCCCATTGCCATATGATAACTGATATTGTAGGCGAACGTCACTGAAATCAGGTACGTTCCCCATGCAGAAGTTCTTCTTGCGACCAGCTTCCTCAGCGTCATGGCCAGAATTCCATTCACTCATTCTACCAGTCCGTTCATCTCCAGCTGGTAAGGTACAGACACGACTCCTCTAATCCCCATTATCTCATTCACTCACAGGATCACATGAGATGTGAAGTTTGTCCCATTATCACTAAGCAGGACCTGCAGGCATCCATGTTGATATATTACTTGATCCAGGATGAACTTTGCGGTGCTGGTAGCATCTACTTTTGCCAGGGCCTTTGTCTTGACCCATCTATCAGATGGTCAATAGCAACTATTATGTACTTTACTCCCTCTGTGCTCATCATTATCAGTCCCATCATGTTGATGGACACTGTATGCCAGGCAAATCCAGGGCAGACCAGTAAGTATCCAGTTGTATTCTTATGTAGCTTGTGCAGCTGCCACTCCATGGACCAAGCTAGATAGTCAGCAACATTATAGTTGATTGACTCCCAGTAGTAGTACTGGCGAATATGAACAGTTGTTTTTCTCAGGACTCTATGCCCGACAACCTTATGAGCAGCTTGAACGATAGCTGCTCTTTCCAACAGCTTTGGGAATAATAACTGCTTCCTGTTAATCGTTTTAAACACTTGTCCATCCTTGGTCTTGGTGTTTTTTATTGCTTTCTGAAGCGCACCTTGGATTTCTCAGGGCTTGTTCCCAATTTCTCTGTCAACCATTCTCTGGAATAACTCATCTTCCTGGGGGTATACCATCTGTACCATTGGTAATGCAATAAGCCATCCACATACTGGTGAGAAGCCCCTGCTTGTTAAAAAGCTTGTAATTGTAAGCCTGTAGCTTAAGTGCCCATCAGGCCAGTCGTCCTTTTGATTCTCTCAAATTATGGAGCCAACGCAATGAAGAGTGGTCTGTCACCACTTGAAAGTGCGTTCTGTGGATGTACACCTGAAACTGCTTACAGACATAAATGATCACAAGGCATTCACGCTCAGTTATGGTGTAATTCCTCTCAGTGGCTGAGATTGTCTGGCTCACATACGCCACCAGATGCTCATCCCCATGTTCATCTACTTGGCTTAGTATGGCGCCAATCTCTGTCAATGAAGCATCAGCTTGTATAATAAGCTCTTGATCGAAATTCAGATATTTCAAAATTGGAGAATCTCTTAGGTACCAGCGTAGCTCATTGAAGGATTCCTGTGCTTCTTCATTCCATACAAATACTTTTTTCAGATCATTCAACAGATGGAATAAGGGCTTGGGTATTCGGGCAAAGTCCCAAATAAATCTTCTGTAGTATCTGACCATCCCAAGGAACACTTGGAGGTCTTGGACACTCTTTGGCACAGCCATCCGTTCTATGGCTTCTATCTTCTGGGCTTGCAGCTGCAATCCACTAGAGTTGATCTTGAATCCCAGATATTCCAACTCTTTTTTAGAGAAGTGCCAATTCCTCATCTTAATCTTCAGGTTAGTCGCGGACAGGCTCTTTCATACTTCTTTTAAGTGGTGTAGGTGATCATTAAACGTCCTACTGAGCACATTGATATTGTACAAGTATACCAGGATGCATGAAAACTTCAAGTCGCTCAGTATAGCGTCCATGGCCCTCTGGAACGTTGAAGACGCATTGCATAGACCCTGGGGCATCCTTATCGGGTGGTATAGCCCCTGCATGGTAATAATCATGCATTTTTCTTGGTCTTCTTTTAGCAAATCGATTTGTCAATATCTCAAGATCAGATCCATTGCGGAGAAATACTTCGCTTCTCCAAATTGATCTAGCACATTGACAATTCTTGGTAGGGGATATGAATCCTTCTTCATAACTTATTTAGCTTTCAGTAGTCAATCTCCACCTGGTTGGAGCCATCCTTTTTCTTCACGATTAGAATTGGACTCACCCAGTGACTCAATGACAGAACTAGAAGCCCATGCTTCACTAGTTTGTTGATTCATCTTCCACTACTGCTTCATCTGCTTTCGATCATCATATTGGTTGCATCCTGATTGGCAAATTTTCCCCAGCGTCGACCTTGTGGATCACATCTCTCACACATCCCAAATCGTGGTCATCTTGTTCAAATACTTCCAAATACTTTTCTAACAATTTGAGCACCTCCTCTTGTGGCCTTCCATCAGATCAGCGAGTTGCTCTCAATCAACCAATAGGTTGATACTCTTGGTTACCCTGGCTGGTAATCCCATCTCATTAAAAGTCCCAAACTCGTGGAATCTCCTCAATTCAGCCGCCAGGATTAGATGAAGAAACATGATGATCTGATTCTTCCTGATCTTCATCAGTTATTCACTCAAATTTACCAGGAGAACTCGAATTTCTCCATGGCCCAGCCTTATTATTCCAGGAGCCACCCAAGGCTCTACTCTGGACTTCTTCCAGGGGCTTCCTATATCCCCATACAACAGCTCAGGTATCTCCAAGGTCAATCCCATGTCAACTATCATCTGCAATCCTGGCGGTATGGTCTTCTCAATATTGAACCTCAGTGGAATTCCACAATTCTCTAGGAATCCCTCAGCATTTCTTGTCACTGCTTTCCAACTAATTGATACAAATTGGGACAATTCTATCATTGTATATTAGATTGATGAAGTTGTTTCTCCTATTCAGAGGAGCTTCTCTATCCTTATGATATACCAATGATACCGTCTGATCCAACATGGTCAACATATTATCCTCAAAGTTATATTTAACTCCATACTTTCATAGAAATTCCATACCGATCAGAATTTTATAGTTTTGGAAGGCCAAAACTATTGCTGGCGCAGATACCACCAAAGACCCAAATCATAGTGGCAAAGTGCTATATGCTCCACATGAGATGGTGGTATTTAGCCCAGCTGTCCCAAACTCATTCTTGTGTTCCAAGTCAGGAGAGATCTTCATCCTCTTTACCAGCTTGGTCGAGACAATGTTAATGGGCGCTCCACTGTTGACAATCGCCCTCACCCACACTTGATTCACTTGTATGTCTATATATATATCACTCGTAGTATTGCAATATAGAGTTTACTGAGTGTATAGAAGCGTTATTTAAATCGAGGGTGTGAATAATTTGTTCTAATAAATCAGGAAACAATTCCTTTATCACACTGAAGAGGATTGACAAATTGGCCTCATCTAATTGGACTTCAGACAATTCTTTGGGATTATTGGCGGCTCAGATCTTGTCTGCCAGTTGTCAAGCGTATGGCCAGGCAACTTCCTTAATTATATTGGGGTCAATTTCCTTTGCCCCAGATCTAGTCACTGCATTTACATCCAAATAGACCACTTGATACAGTTTATCCTGTACGTCTTCATCCAAAAACAGATTACTGATATCAATTTCCTTGGTCATGATGTCAGGAGGAACAGGCTTCTCTGCAGCTCTAGAATGTTCCCCATATAGGCCGCGGGCCCTTTTCCTGATTCTTTGGTGGCAGCCGACCCTTTTGCCTGGACCACGTTGATTTTTTCCTTCAACTTCTTGCAGTGCATGGAGAAATGTCCTTTCCCACCGCATTGGTAGCAGACCTTTTCTTTCTTATTCATCCATCTGAATTCTTCAGGCTTATTCCTCAGCATGGTTCAGTTGTTCGTCTCTTTAGCACCTTTGTTCCCCTTCATGGGATTCGAATTGTGCACCAGATTAGATTTAGAACTTCTTTTGTGGCATCAAAGGTTGCTCTTAAAGTTTTCAAATTATCTACCATTTGAGAGGTAGTAATTTCCATTGCGAACATGGAAGACATCATGCAGTGCAAATTGCAATAGGTCCAAAGGGCTGCTTGTAATGTAATTTTGGCATCAAAGTCATCCAGTACCTTCACTCCAACCAGTATTTGTGACTCCTGGTATAACCAATCTGCAAAGCTTGCTAAAGACTCGTCTTTATGGAACTGGAATCCCATAGGCTCCTGTTTGCGCTTCAACATGCACGTTGGACTCCCAAATTCCTTCATGATGGCCACCTTGGCCTCCACATATGACCAGCTGTCCCCTTCCAGGTGGGGTAACATTAAGTTCTGACAGTCAGTGTCTAGGCAATTCATGACCGTCAACGCCTTTTGATGATCACTGTAGCCATACATAGTCGTATCAAACACTTGGAGAAACGCTGGGGTGTTATCCCAATAAAACGTTGGCAATTTCGGCGTTGCCTTAAATCCCTCCAAGTTATCTCTAGCCGATTCTCTAGGTTCAGCTACTTGGCTCACTTGGGGAGTGATTTTGGGCGTCATCTCCAAAATGGCATCAAAAACAGGCGGCATGTTTCTTGGAGTATTTAACTTACCAATTATCATACAAGCACTTCTTTCTTCAAAATCGCTTGCCACAATTGGCTCACAATCACATTTGTGAGTTTTAAGTTCCTCGACCTGTTTGATCATTCGCTCTATATCAGCACTGAAATATCTCAAATGAACGCAAACTAATTCTCACTCCTTTTTAGATACAAGACCTCCCAATTTAGGTCCCCTTCTTTCTTCTTTAACGAAGTTACTTTCCCTAGTAACTTATTCCCAAAAATTGCAACATTATTAATCCCTTCCTCCATCTCTGTGACTCATTCTTCCAAGACTGTCAATTCTGATGATCCACTGAGTTTAGGGCATTCTGATTCATGGTGGTTAACTCTGTCCATAGTTTTCATAACTCATCCTTGTACAACATCCTTATAAGTTCTTCTACTCAACTACACCCCTGTAGTGAGCATTAATAGGTAAAAATTTATAGGCCTTGATTATTATTGGAAAATAACCCCTAAAAACTTATTACTGCACAGGTTTGGTTCTTTGCAATCTGTCCGCGTTGTATAGTATTTGATATTATTGATTGATAATAGTATGAAGACTATTATCTGTAGTTGAGTGGAATTCTTAGATCTTGGCCCAGCGCTTGGCCAGTATTCCCGCTCAAAATACTTGAGATGTCTTGATATAGGATTCATTCCCTCTTTCTGTCCAACCCAATATTCTCTGAGATTTCCTGGTGACAGTCTCTTTGGTCCAACACACAGTCAGCAGCAATCTGCGATTGTTTCTCCTTCTTCTCTATATCCCCGCTCAGATTTTTACTCTTTTCCTTAAAAAGAGTCTCCCAATTATTGCACACAACAATAATATCCTTGAGAAGAATGAAACAATTGAAAGCTGATAAAGTTTGCTATAAAACTATATACCAGATGGAAAACTATAGAAATGTATATCTGTAATACTATTATCTGTTTTTTTATTATGAGTGAATTCTAGGAAATTTATAGTAGGGTTTAGTCATCTAACCCTTGGTTGAAACCTCTTTAATGAAACGGTAGCCGTTGCCATTGAATCACCCATCCTTGTCTTGGCAGCAATGGTCTTTCCCATCCTGGCTAGGATTACATCATTAGACATCCTTGAGACCTAAACAGAAAGAGTCAAAAAATGTGTCACTAACGTTTTCCTCTTGATCCAAGCGAACCAACCATATTTTGCTAGCTACTGCTTAGGTAATGGGACTTATTGCCCATTAAGGCAGGTCACAAACCAACCGTCTAATTCGCTAGTTGCAGGTGGCATTACTCGCCTCACAACTTACTACTCATTCCCAATAAGTCGGTGATGAAACCCAACCAATCCCAATTGGTACACCTGACAGTTAATCACTATCAGATGCCCCTATTTCATTGGCAACTTCGCCCGATGAGATCTTAAGCATTCGTCCAGATTGATCTTCACAGATATGAACAGGCGAATATCTTAAAATCCCCTGAACATAGTTACTCTGAAATCAGGGTCCACCGATCTCCAATTTAACTCGCATTAGGGAATTATCCCCTAGCGACTCCTGGTAATCTAGCAGGCTGGGAATATGGGCAAAAATTCCAACAGATGCAAAATACAAAATTGAGGGGCTCACTTTGTGAGCCAGGCTTGCATCGATGCAGCAAAAACTTCTCTTTTTGATACCAACTATAACAAACCCACCAGCGCATCAAGTCATTCACTTGTGTGCCTGCTCTTATCACTTTTGCTGAGCATCAACTTGCTCAATTCAGTTGAGGCGATGGACCCCACCATTCTCATAAATGAAGAAGCTTCACAACTATACCTCCTTATGCCCATGTTGCTGATGTTCCTACCCCAATGTTGTCCGCTATGGTCTGCTAGCTAGAGTGGGCGCCAGACAAAAGTTTTTTAAAGCTTCCTCACCTTCTGATATGGCTTCCTAGGCTGTTAGCTGAGGGGCCATATTGGTAACTTTTTATATATGATAATTTTTTGTTTGGCTTATTTGCAAATAACATATATGGAAGCTCTCCCTTTTGAGTTGGGCACCACTAGTGTTAAAAAAAGATATGAAGGCTAAGACCAACAAATCTCCCTAGAGCACAGAATGCAAAGAGATGAAGGAGGGCTTGGATAAGCGCAATGGAATATTGGAGGATGAGAACAAGATTTTGTGAACATACCGCTCATCCATTAATCAAAAAATATATGATCTGGACATCCGCGTTAAGAACTTGAAGAACAATAAAGTCATCTTGAAAGAAGAATCAATCTGCTGTATGTTACGCCAAGACTTACCCTAAAGGAAATTGAGCAACATATCAATCCTCTACAGGACTAAATATGTCAAATCAAATTTCAAGTTGAGCAGAGCTTCATAGGAACTGAAATTACCAAATCTGAAGCTCCTGGAGTACATGACATTACTGGATTGGACTCCACTACCTTTAAGACTATTTTCAAGGACAAGTTTACACCTGTAAAATGGAGTATCACATCTTTCCTCTTCATCTATGATGTTGTAATGGAAGGTGCAACCAATCATCAGAAAAGGTTAAGCATATTTTATCTTGCTTTAGCCATATGGCACAATAGGTTATAGTGCCTCATATGGAGACCAGAATACCTGTAGAGAAGTAAAGGAAGCGCACATCATAGAATTTGGGTTGAAGCAGAGTTTGAGTATAAAGAAACATGTTTTATGAGAATTGCACTACGCTGGAATGAAACCCTTGCCAAATTTGCTGATCTCTTTTATATAGAGGCCCAAACGCTGTTGACCTCAAAGTTGCTTACTCTGGAAGATGCTGTAGCTTCCATCGTTGATGGTTTACATAGTATCCCTGATCTAGCCATGCACGTCACATTCTTCAAATATACCTTCAACTTTGTCTTAGACATTAAGGAAGACCTGCTCAATGTAGTTGATATACACAAGCCAGAGACTTCATGAAAGGCCTCCACGAAACTCGTAGTGTATACCATAGAGGAAGAAAAGCCTTAGAAGGAGGAAAAGACAAAATGAAATTACAACAAGAAGAATAAACATACTGAGGATATGTGTTCTAAGAAGAGCCCTGCCCTTGCCAATCAGGGTAAAGGAAGGTCAGCTAGGGTCAGGTACCTCTAATGACTGACCCAAAGTACGTGAAAGCAAAACCTTGCCAATTGCACATCTCGCTTGCATTGATAATGAACCCAATGACTACTATGAAGGGGGTCACGAGGATACAGGTTATTACTTTTTAGGTTCACCTGCTGAACTCACCACTCCAGACCATTTTGACTTCAAACATATTGATGACTCTCAGGTTCCCAAAGGCACTTATCTTAGTCAGGTTATTAAGTTTCCTTAGATAATCAAAATCAGCCAGTGATGCTGATCATTACCTTTCCCTTTTGATCTGACCCACATTGAGCGTCCACAGTCTCCTGGTTATCAAGAAGAAGTATTTTGAGACTGCCCCAAAATCTCAATGCAACGTTCCACTTCAAAGTGGTGTTAGCTCTTCCTATAAAGATTGGAGGAACCATTACCAAAGTGGAAGTCGTAATTCATAAATTCTGAGTTATGGATATCTAGATATGAGATCACCCATCAATGTTGTGTCATCCCACATCTTCAAAAAGATCAATGTCGCCCCAGTCCTTGAATACACTTAAAAGTATTTTACCGCAAGTCTAAATAAAACCAAGGTGATAGGCGCATACTCATCTCTGCCAATCTGCGTTGTCAAGTTAGGTTTCTTAGCTACCTCAGTTGCCCTAGAAAACATTCACTATGATAGACTGATAGAGAATCAGTTTATGACTAAATATGAAGAATTTTTAATATGAAATAAGAATCCTTATCACTCCTCAACTATAGAGTTCCACCTTTACTAGATAATAAAAACCCCAACTAGAAGGATTACCCTTTGTCTGGTTGAGTGACCTGCTTCCAAATTACCTTTACAATATACTACCTCTGGAAGAAACATGAAAAAGCTACCCAACTCAGTAGATCCATAAGAGGGTATACCATTTTATGCCGCAAGGAGGTAAAAATAAACCAGGAGAGCAAAGAGTGGTTATACCAACATAACACTGAGTATACTCTTAAAACTGCTTGCTACATATCATTATTGTTGATGGAGTAAGTAGGTTTAAATCAATAGTTTTCCTAGGATTCCTCATCCCAGCTTATCAGTGGCCCATAGAGCTATTACTTGAGAATTTAAACAACAAGGATATCTTAGTCAGGACTTCTCTTTCCACTCAAACTCACTTTTAAGCAAATGTAAAGTTTAAATTTACAAACTAATTGGAATACAATTAGCTGCGACACTGACCCACTGATGTCCACAGCCCCACCTCCTGCTGCTCCCATGTGGGGCAGCGGAGAAATCCCACTCAGTGTTTTATGTTCAGGGGGAAAATGCGCTCAGACTGGTTCGTCCAGTCCTAACAAATCTTTGGGTCAGTTTGTTCCACCCAAAGATCTCGCCATTTACCTTGCACAATCCCAGGCGGTGTCCCGCTCCCCTCTCATACTATCCCACTTTACATGCATTTTGGCCTTTGGGTCGAATATGGAAAGTTGTTCCCAAATGTGGACAAAGACATTATTAAAATGGCACAAACGGTGATGCAACCACTGGGTTCATCAATTTCCACCCATATAAAGGGTATTTTATTCTAGGTCTCACATATAAAGCCAATGCTGCCACTGCAGCAACTGTGCCCCTGGTTTTCCGGGGCACCCCAATTCCCACAACGTGCACCCATCTCCCCAATGACACCACGTTAGTGGTTCAGTTTGCTGGGTTGCCCACTCACCTTCCCCTGCGGTGCTCCATCAGGAGATGATGGAAGTTTTGGCAGCCTACGGTGCTGACTTATCCTTCAATTTGTGGTCTCAATGGAGCCACACGCCTTGCTGGGCCTTGGGCATTCACCACGGTCAGCCCTAGATTTACTAACATTGTAGAGCAGCTTCTCCTTGCGCCTTTATTCCGTATGCCCCTGACCACCCATTCTGGGCCCACGTCAATGGCGGGCAGACCATCTGTTCATCCTGCTTTTAGTTGGATCACTCAAAGCGTAGCTGCTTCTACCAGCTGCTTCTGCCACCTTGGCAGACTTGACCACCAGCTCCCCATCTGCTGACTGCTCCACAGCCCTCTTGCAATGGTGTGCAATCCTACCCCCTCCTCCAAAACCGATGCCACTCCCACATCTGCAGCAATCAATCAGGCCCCTCCTAAGTCCAGTGCCACCAGAGCTCCCACCAATCATAAATTAGCTTGGACACCAGTTAAATCCCATGTCCCGACCCATTTGTCATCCTCAGCCATACCTATTGCAGAAAACATGGACCTGTATGACATGAACCCATGAACCTCATTGGATGAAACTGATGAATCAGGCAATGTTAATGAAGACTCTGAAGTTAACATGGAAGAATTTATCCCTATATGAACCCCCATTAAGATCCCTTGGTGCTATTATGCACCACGGCCAAATGACAATTTGTTATGCACCCAACATCATTTTTCTGTGGCAGCTGCTGCTCAATCTGACTCAAGTTCCCTCCATGGGGCTGTGGCCCACACAGCGGTGATGCTTGCCAAAGGTCTCACCTCTCCCATTCTCGCCCCAAACCTTTTTACAGAGCAAAAAAACTATTCTCCAGTTTCACAAACACTGCAGATGCCATTCAAAAAGTAATTTGTGCTTCAAAAATCAAATTAATAGCTACCTGTGCTAGCACCGCTTTACTCTCCCAACTTCCTGCCATCTGCATTAAAACGGAAAAATGCTTGTCCACTTACTTAGGTGCAATTTATGCTGATAAAAATTTCTATGAGCAACCAATCCTCAGCAAACTTGCCCCGCATATTGCTTATAACCCCACGCCATTGCTATCTGCCTTGGCCCGCACTCTTTATGATGATGAGGAGCCTGCAGATGAGCCCCCTGATCCCCCTTCCCCTTCCGCCATGGTAGGATAAGTGGCTCGCCGCTGTACCATCTGGTTGGTTGTGTTCTCATTTTGTGTCTCGCTGTCCAATTTGGCCAGTTGGTCATGTTTGGTTTGTATAGGTTTGGTGTTTCCATTTTGGTATTGTCTATCCCCTGGTCAGCGTACCTCAAACTAATTTAAGGATATCTTAGTCAAGAAACATCAAGAAAATGGGTAAGGTCAATTACTTCCTATTAATGAAATTGACAGGGTACATTTTATTGGTACTCACCTTGATTTTGGCCTATCTTATGAAATCTAATCTGCGCTATCCCTCAAGCCCAAATATTCAATACAAAAATCATGATTACCTTGAAAAGGTGCGTCAATTACTTGAAGCCTACCAAGATGTTTTTTTCAATTCAGATGTTAACCATGGTTACATGAAATACTGGACTCATGATATTGACGTAGGAGATTCAACCCCTATTTGATCAAAGCTATATATAAAGTTAAAGGTAGAGGAGCAATACATGAATACTGAGCTCAAGAAATTTCAGGATGCTGGCTACTTGTGCCCTCCCAGAGTCCATGATCATCCCCGCTGTTATTCATAAAGAAGAAAAACGGTGGTTACATAATATTGATAGATTACAGGAACCCTAACAGCCTCACTAAGAAGGACACCTAGCTGATTTTAATGACCGATGATGCCCTGGCCCAACTCTCTGGCTCAAATTATTCTCCATGATGGAACTCGCTAATAGTTATTGGTAGCGGTGTCTTTCTATTGATACTAAGAAAAAGCGCGTTGATATGTATGTAAGGACTATTCCAATCTACTCATCACCTCAGGGATTAGTCAAGGCTCCCGCCTCATTCCAACAATAGATGAAGCACATCATGCAAGATCTTGAACTCAGTAGTGTGATTGTATAATTAGATGACATAACGGTATTTTCTAAAACCTTTATCAAACATTTAGGCCACCTCAAGTCAGTGTTCCAATGACTGAGAGAGAATCTTATCAAACTAAACCCCGCAAAGTATACCTTTTTTGCATCAGGACTTGATATTTTTTGGACATGCCATATCATGAGAAGATTTCACCCTTATACAATAAGGTTGAAGCAATCTCCAAGATGCCTGAGCCAAAGGGCCTTTGAAACATACTGGTATTCTTAGGAAAGATGGTATATTGCTTAAATTTATCCCTAATATTGCTCAACTCACTGAACCTCTTATTCATTTGCTTGCTATAAATACCCTTTGTATGGTGAGTAGAGCAACAAACTGCACTCGACTTAATAATGAATTTGTTGAAGAGAAGACTAATCTTATGACTTCTGGACTATGGAAAGCCCTCCATTATGATTACTGATGCCTCCGATTTAGCCATAGGCGCCATCCTTTCTCATCTGGATGAGAATGGCATTGACCATCCGGTGTTCTCTTATAGAAAAACGCTTTACTACGCTGATTGAGTTTTATAGCATCATGGATAAATAATACTTAGCTGTTCTCCTGGCAGTGAAACATTTCTAGCCCTTCTTGTATGGTATGAACTTTACATTTGTGACAGACACGCTTCTATAAAGACTTTAGAATATGAAAATTCTGACAGGAATATTAGCCCGCTGGGCTCTCAAGATTCAGCAATAAAATATGAATATTGTCCACTGAGCTGAAAAAAGCACATGAGTGTAGATGGGCTGACTTGACTGCAACTACTATATTTAGACAATAGCGAAGCTGAACTGTTACAAAACCTACTCATGAAGCCAGACACTTTGGATAACAAAGGTGAACCAGTTCAGAAGATGTTCAAATGTCACACTCAAAATACAAAGGTTTATATCAAATTACTTTATAAGAGAGTTGGAATTGACTGGTTACCTTACTTGCGACCTTTGGAAATGGTACCAGAAAAATGGAAGCCAACAATACCTTAGGACATGAAGGATTCAGTAAAACTTTATAAATGGATCAAGGATTGCTAATATTGGAGAAAATACTGGACTATATAGTGGAAGTCTTATATGCTTTCATAACTTGTAAAAAGTAGATGCCACATAAACCAAGTACAAGTATCAGTCTATGACCCCTCAGCAGCCGTTTCACACCATCAGTTTAGATTTCATAGGTCCATTACCTGAATTGCAAGAGGGAATCAATACACCCTTATAGGGATTGATTATTTGATGAAGTGAGTCGAAGCAATCACCACTCACACAAATTGCTATAGCAACTGCTAACTTTTTGTCAAAACATACTTACAGGCATGGCTGCATGCAGGTTCTAATATGTGATAATGAGAGGAACTTTACTTTGAGAGTTTTGAGGATCTTAACCATGATCATGGGAACTCAACAACTATTCTCAGAGCCCTACAATCTATCAACTTATGAGATTGTTTAAAGATCTAAGAAACGTTGGTTTCAGTATTACTCAAGATGGCCACTACTGATCCATTACACTAAGACCATTATCTCCCTAGTGCGTTGACGTCTTACTGGATAATTTTCCATTAAATTATCAAAATGTCTCCCTTCAAGGCCTTATATGGAAGAGAATAAGGAATTCTGCCTTAATCAGCTCGTGATCTTACAAGTGAGAATATCTAAGAGCCTGAGAAAACATTAAGGAGATTAGCCCAGAATATTATACAGCTTTATTTTTTGGCAATGACAAAACTAAACAGGACGGTTACAAGAGAAGGTCAAGCATCAAATTCAACATGATAACCTTTGCTCGCCTTTGAGGATTAAGACTTTGTCATGTATTACAACAAATAGCACCCCAAGGAGAAAATTAGATTACATCTGAGATGGGCCATATGCTATCACTTACAAACGCGGAGATGAATACTCAATTAAGTCTTTAAATATGTAGTAACAAATATACCGCGTTTATAAATGATTCTTGCATCAGTACACCCCTGGCAATATTCTTGAAGGGTGCGATGTTGGATATCTTGATATCAGACATGATGGGAAGAATATTGGCTAATTACCTCCCTCAACCAAATTGATGCCTAGATATGAGAATGGGGTTAAAGCGTTTACCTCAATAAATTACCTGGAGAAAACAATAGTTGGCATAGCTCAAACTGACTCTAGGAAAATTCTGATGGATCATACTGTTTAAGATACCCTGAGATGAAGTCCTGCTTCATCAAAGTGACATGTCATCAGGAGGTCAGTCAACAACAACTCAAGGTGGCACTTGAGGCAGTAAATTAAGACAAACCCAAAAAAGGGTCAAAATCAAGAATCTGCCAAGCAACCACACTAAGTGACCCACAGTCTCATCTGACTTTATTCAACTCACAATTTAGCCCTATCAAAATTATGATACAAAGGCATCATATCTTCCGGAATGCATCGCCTGACCTAGAGCCTCCCTTCCAGATTCTTCCCTCCATTAATCTTATTAATCCTTTTCATTTTGGGGTTTAAATTGTTGAATGCGACATATAAAAACCCCTATTTTATACTATAATAAGGGAGATCTAATTTATGTCTTGTTTTAATAATTGACTTGATTAAGTCCATTTCGCCATAATTACAATATGACGGATACTCTAGCTGTGGAACATAAGTAGTGACTTGTCACCCTTTAAAAATAAAAATATACTTGTTGTGCGCCTTATTCAGCCTCAAGTATTGGCTGTTGGGCTTCTTGGGCATACAACCATTTAGCTTAAAAGCGGAATCCCTACTAAAAGGCTTCTTGAGCTGCCTCTTAGTCATCCAGCAAACTGGGACAGGGAGAAGTTTTTGAGTTCTCTTCCAGGTATATAATTCTAGCTTCAGCTTTTTAAATCTGGAATGAGCTGTAGTCATCTGGGCTTCGGTACAGAAAAAAGCAACCTGGTTAATTCTCGCCTTGGTCGCTGCCATATTAGCTCAGAGGTTGCTAGGGTTGGTTGGTGGAGGGAATAATTTTATCCCATATGGTTGTAGACTACTTTTTATTAGCAAGGGGGCTGTCTATAAATGCTGGGGTAACCCTTGTCCAAAACCTGCACGATGGTCTGAGCATGGTGGTAAGGACTGTAGTGAATGGTCTGTGATCACTCAAATTATTGTCATGAGATATTAGAGATTGGACACGGATAATCAGAAGGTGGCTTATCAGTGCCAAGTCAATGCACAATGCTGACTGGTTTTTCCATCCGTTGTACTGGATCCTGGTCATACAACCAAGTCCAGATGCAGAGGTTGGCAGAGAATCTGTGAAGCCCTAATGCGAAGGAAGTTTTGTTGTCTAATGGATTCAAGGAGTTCATTTGTTGCAGTGGGTAAGAGTTAGGAATGAGGCTTATGGTAGTGTTAAAATCTACCATTAAAATTGTATTCTGATGCAAATTCAGGTGGAATATCTCCTCTAGAAACTGATTATAGTCAAAACCTGCTTGAGTCAGGCATATACTAGCAATGAAGCAAGTGAAGTCAGGCGTTGTGAGTTTGGCCAGATTAAGATGGCCACCTATGTGTTGTTAGAAAATGTGGGTTTTGACCCAGGGGTTCAGAATAATTAGGAGGCATGTTTTGTATTGAGGGAGTTTCCTCCAAACTGATCATTTCATGGCTTTTTTTATTGGGGTGAAGGTGGGGCTCTTGGACAGCAGTGATGTTGATCTGTGCTGACATGAAGTTGTAGAGGAGGTGGACTCTCCACTTAAAATCCGCAAACCATTTAAGTTTATGGATTTCAGGGTCAGGGTACTTTCACGGGGACTCATATATGCTCCCCTCAGCATCCTGGATGTTTACAGCGCTTAAACATGAAGCTGGAAGGCGTCTAGTTTTGAGTACATTAACTTTACTATTAGTTTCAGCAAGTCGAGCAGAGCGCCAGGGTGGTTAGAGGTGGATGGCTGAGGGGTGGTAGAGGATCCTGAAAACCTGTCAAGGATGCTGCCCTACTACGTTTCAGGGGAAGATCATGAGGTTGCTCAATAGTGACCTCCGCAGTATCCATATTGGACGAGTCTGAGTCCATACTCTCATCCTCTGACACTGCAAAAGAGCTTTGTGAGATGTGGGTGTAGGAGGAGTAGATCGCTTTGAGTTGTTGCGTCTACCACAGGCTTTAGATGCCAGTCAATGTCAGTGGACTAAGCTTCATTAAAAAGCTCCTGTTTAGTGCGGGAGAGCGCAAGTGGAGACTGGTGGAGGTGCGTTTAAGTGTTGGGTGGGGGTGGCTGATGATGGCCACCTTGTAAGGGGATGACTTACACTTGTCAGGTGATTGTGTTGAATCAAAAGAATGGAGGGTGTGCCCACTGGCAGTGGGCTTTAGTGCGAAGGTTGCCCAAGTTAATAATAAAGTGAGCAGTCTCTACTGCTTGACGTAATGCCTTTGGGGACAGATCCTGAACAGGAACCCACTGAGTGGGTTTTGGAGTTGCCGCTTCCACCACACGTGAGCGTTTCTAGCCTGGCTTTAGTCTCTTGGACGTGGCTGAGAGTAGCTGTAGACAGGATGTGCATCCACTGTAAAGGTGGCCAAAGGCATTGTACCAGGAGCAGCGGGGGCGTCTAATCAGGGTTAACAAAGAAGATTTCAGTACGTGCCTAACCACTGCCACGCGAGGTATGACCTCAATATTTTGGGTTACAGAGGGTGAGAGAATGAAAGAAGCCCTTGCAATGCAAGCTCTCTCTGTGGGTCATGAAAGGATGGGACATTGAAGTCCACTGAGAGCACTGATCCAAATTTTATTAAACTGCAGGGGAGTCCCAGTATAAGTGACCCAGGATATACCGTTGTAGTAAGATTGGAAAATTTAGCCCCAAAAAGATTTATCAAGGTGATAGCGTGTTTTTGAAACATGAAGGGTTCCACGTGGGATTACATCCTGTAGGGTGGCAGCCTAATCTGTTATTGTCACTTCAGTGAAATCCACATCAATATAGTTGCCTTCCACTGATTCATGGATATTATTATTGACAGGATGAAGGTAGCCACGATTACTACAAAATAAAAATAATCCTTTGTATAATTTCTATTGGGTTGTGCCCATAGTAGATGCGGATTTGGGGGTTAGGGTTGAGTGAAAAATAGCTTTTTGAGATCTGGTTTCAGCCCATCTCTTTTTTCAGTGATAAATGCCAACTCATAAGGTCTGCTTTTGACATAGTGGGCGGTAAAGATTTCTGCTATGCGCCAGTAGCTCCTTTATCTTGTTTATGCTTGCTTTAAGAAGCAACTGAAGGTGTTATTTTGTCTGGTATATTGGATGAGTTCTTGAGATTCCCAATTGTGGCGCGTTCCAGAGGTTACTGGTTCTGGCAGCGCTGAGAGAATAATTGTTGGGTCACAGAGGGTTGTGGATGCCCATTCATAACGTGTTAGATCCAGCCAATTGAGTGAAGGGTTTGAAGTCATCAATAGCTCGATTCATGGTTGCAAACTCAGATTAATTATTGTTTGAGATCCCATGGGCGAGGTTCGCTGAATGATTGGTTTGTTGATTAATCACACCACTTGATTTAGATACGCCGGCTAGGAAATTTCCATTATCATTGTTATAAATGACTTGAGAAGACTTTGATTGTTTTAAATCACCACGATTTAATCTAAAGGACCCCATTAGGAGGGAATGAATCATCATGTTTGGTGCTAAGTATATCATATTGGACGACTTATCCAACTTCTGGGCCTATGGTTTGGGAGGCCTGGTAGCTGGGCGTCGCCCCTCACCAAGGGAGCTGGAAGATGCACCTCTGCAGTAGTGAGGGGAGGCAGTTAAAGTTGACACAATATTAAATTTGAATGGATGAAAATTCTTGGCTGCATCCATCTGGGTATTCACGATCAAATCAGCTGGGGCAATCATCTCCTTGGTAGGAGGATGGTCTGGGAGTTGGTGGGCTTCAGCGCAAGCTGAGCTGGAGGGCATAAAGGATGCAAAAGAGAGATCTTGTGAGCTAGCGCCAGTTGCAGGGAGTGCAGGGTTAGGGGTAATGTTTGTTTTTGTGGCTTCCACTTGAGAATGGTTCACCATAGTCGACACAGATGTGGGATCACTTGTATTGTGTTTTTGGGTTCACTGGATTTCTTGAGATAGACAGCATGTTTCTCTCAGAGTTTCCCTCTATTTATTATATAAGTTTAATTGTCTTTCTAGTGGGGCTACTTGTCAAATTTGAATAAAAGCTTGAAAAATGATGCTAGTGAATCAAAAGATCAAGAAAATGGAAGATCCTTATTGAGGACCAAGGCTATTCCTAAATCACAAGGCCACTCACCCTATATATATAGAAAAATAGACCTTTTTAAGTATTTTCAAGTTTTATACAAAGTTAATTTAGCTTATATTTTACATTCTTTGTAGTTTAATGACAAAGCGTATAGATATCCTGACCCAGAAATTAGATATTGCAGAACCAACTTAACACAAAAAGTTCCTAAACATTGCCTTTCATAAGTAATTCCGCTATAAAAAGGCCATCCCAAAGGAGCCAGGGCACTCAAACGGAACACTTCCTGGCCAATCAAAAAAATAAAATTTCAGCTTCATTATAGTGGTGAAGCAATGAGTTGTGCTTAATATAGAAAGATTTGAGTTGTTATAATACAAACGTTAACACACAATAAAAAAATTTTAGTAATGAGTTACCCTAATCCAATGATGCAAGAAGAATCTCCAGATGGATTAATACATCTCAATTTGAAATATAAAACTCATTTTACTCTATTATTTAATAAATTACATCAATAATTTGTACGTTTAGATATAACAACCCGTTTCCACTCTGCTGAATTGCATTTTTGTTTTTTGAATTTTACGATTAATGCCCCCACGTGAGTTGGTGGTGTGCTGCCTCCTGGAGTTTTTTGGCCGCTGCCAAAGCGTGCCTAGGCTGGCTCTGATAGCCCTCAACCTATTCGTTGCTTTGTCCCCCTTGATACCTAGTCTAACATCTCACAAAATCCCAGGAAGTGCTTTGTAGCCCATTGGGGCTCCTCTTGAGCAACCTGCACTTTAGCTCTTGTCAAGTATGGGAACCTCTTCCCCTAAGCAAGTGCAACCATCATTGAGATGGCTCAGGTGGTGTTTAAACCGTTGATATTGTTGATTTAAGTCCTTTTTGGAAAACTTTGGCATTGGATTCTCTAGTGAAGCCTAGGCCATGGTTGCAAAAAATGCTTCTCAAGCTATAAAATACTCACATTCCCACCAATCAAACTTGGCTGCAGTGGATGCCACTATCAGTGGTCCAGTTTGCCAAACTGTCAAAGTGCCTTTCCCCTGAGAAACTACGCCAGGAGCTCCTGGATAGTCTGGCCATTTATGGCACCAATCCTGTCCTCCCATTTGTGATTACCAATGGGCAGCTGTCTCGCAGGGCCTTACACCTCTGTGACAATTTGCCCCTTCCACTGGGACACTCATCTTGCAATTTCCTCATGCCATGATCCATTATGCCCCCTACCACCATTCTAAGCTCACAATTAAAATAGCTGCACCCTTTTCCCCTTTTTCTTTGGCCTTGACTACACAAAGCACAAGTGCCCTTCCCTTGCTGCCACTTCAGCCTTCACCCCTCCATCCTTTAACATTGGCCCAGCTGCCAATCTGGCAGGCTGTTTGATAGGTTTTATCCTCCCTCACCCTCCCTCTACTGCTGTAGCAGCTGCTACTAGTGAACCAGCCAATCAGATTCAATCTTCTCAAACTGTGCATGAACTTATTGCGGATCAGGACCCTGATAAATTGACCTGGTTAGTGGGATTGAGGGACAAACGATTCTTTCCCAACCAATAAGCTCACGTGCTAGCCCAAGTTTACCCATGTTGAACCCATATAAGTCTTTCAATAGGGAAATTGATGACAACCACCCTTTCTAGGTATGCCTTAATTTTTATTGTCCAAAATTTTTCCAGACTCCCAAATCTAATCCTCAGCATTACTTTTGTCCTTGCAAGGGCTTCCCAGTCTACCAAACTCACCGTCATCTTACTTTAAAGTGACTTCTACACCACTGACACTCCTTCTCAATCCCCTTATAAGGCCATAGAGCTTCTTTTCAAGGGATTTCCCTTCCCTAATTTCTCAGATGACTTACCAGAGGAAGCATGGAACAATATTGAGAAGCTCGAGTTTTCCACATGCTACTCATTCTTTGACACACCAAGTTGGCGTTGTCTGACCCTACTACCCCAAAACCTTCCAAAACCTGAAATTGGTTTCTTGTGTGCCAGAACTTATTTAAGTATGCTGAGTTTCAGCTTTCTCACTAAGTCAAGGCTCTGCATACTGCAAGTGTTGGGATTCTTTCTATGCAATGTGGAAGCCTTGTCTTGGGGAGAGGATCAACAGATGCTAAAATATGGGACTTAATTCTTGAGATTTTAAGATGGTCCTAAAAGTCCCAAGTTAAGTGACAATTTTATTTTTTAAGGTAAAATTTGAATTCAGTTTTTACTTAGATTACTCTGAATTCAGTTAGCAAATATAATATTTTTATCTTTAATTACTTTGACTAATCATAAACCCTTTCTGAATCCGCTGATTCATCACATAAAGATCTTACCATTCACATCGATGAATCCCCCTTGGGTTGGGACCATCTAGTACTAAAAAAAAAGATCTTACCATTCAGAGATTTCAGAAATATGCCACCTCAATCAAAAGAACCATGAGCGCTGAAAATCTTCTCTTTCTGCCGCACCTCTTCAAGGAATCTTTTTACCCAACTTGACCCCATTTCTCTACCAATTTAAATAAAACTATGAAAATATTACCATGAGATTAAGAAGCTCAGCTGACCTTACAGGTGAAACATGAAGGTTAAATCGCTTGGGAATCAAGAATCAGTCTTCTCAAATTCCCTGTAATCCTGAATCCCCTTATGTTTTCAGCAGTACTATGAATAGTACTGTTTTATTATAAAAAATACTTTTTCCAACAGAATCTATTAATTAACTTATTACTATTTATGTTCTTATTTTATTCTAATAGAGAAAGTCCTATTCACCACAAACTTTGAAGCCTTGGTATCAGATACTCACGCTGCCAGTAATTACCCCCTGCCGCCTGACAGCAATTCTCATCATTAATTGAATTAAATTTCTCACCCTTAACCTCCATTCTGCTAAAGCTTCCACTCCCATTTTGTCCTCTCTAATGCATGCCCTCAGGTCCACAGCAGAGGGGAAACCCCTGCCCCCTTCCCCATCTAATATGGCCACTTAGTATTGCCGCTGCAGCAAATTTTAGAATTTTTATTTTTAATTTGGAACCTGAAAATAAAAATGAATGAACACCCACCTCTTGAATTGAACCACACTTGCACTTAAAATTTTTCAAACACCACCTATACAACTTGAGTTCATAGAGTTCCAGGAAGCTTTTTTAGGATTCTAACTAGATAACATTTTGTTCCAGTATGCAAAAAAACTTGTGTTTTAACTATTTACAATTGGCTCAAATTATTTATCCAGAGTAAATGTTTTTAGACTCCTATGTGGGAAGTTCTGATTTAGCTTCCATATTAATTGATTGATCAATCATGGCTATTTTAATGATCAGATTTACAAAAAAGTATAGAACTTAATTGCCAATTACCTAAATGTGACCAGACTTGCAGGCGAAATTGCATCTTTTGTACATTCTAAAGAGAGTTCTGATTTAAGAGCTTGATGAATGCTAGTAGTCAATAATTAATTTTTATTTAACCGAGGTAAGCTGACCAGGGGACAGACATTACTGAATATATGTGAAACTAAGAGAATAACTAACAAATATAAAATTAGGCACCCCAGGGTACTCAAGTTACCCATGTTGCCAGCGGGACTGCTAGGTATGGGGGGTTGGTGCACTACTCCAGGGGAGTTTTCCCTGCTATGGAGCAGGTGTGAAAGAAAGGATCTGTGTGGAGGACCAGAGTGGGAACCATGATTCTATGAGCGCTTTTTGTCTTGGTCTCATATATCCATAGAGCCAGGCTTGGAAGTGCTCTAGTAAGTGGACATGGAATCTGTTAATAATCCCATGAATGGTTGGGACCGTGCCCTTGAACGCATCTAATGCAATTGTGTGTATTGTCCACATTGCAATGGGTATTATTAGGGAGTGGAGGGTAGATGGGATTGGTGACTCAATCTGGAGCGTGAAGATACTTTTTGATATCGAGAATTCCTGTTTGTTTTGAATCTTGAGCAGGTGTGCGACTTCCTGCCATATATAGCTTTAGTTGGGGGGCATGTTTCTAGGCGGTGATGTAGGGATCCCTCCCCTCCACATACTGCACATGTTTTGTGGAGGGAGTTGGAGCGGTCCGCCATCCTATAGGTCCTTCTCAAACAGCGCCAGGCGTTTGCTCTTATCCTTAGCTGTAGGAGTGGGTGGTGTGTCATTTTCCACATTGCTTTCTGTGTGGTTAAATCATAGGGAATGTCCAGCATATCTAGGTATTCTATCCTAGCTATGCTTGAGGTTGTTGCGAGCATATGCCTCTGGGGGTGGTTTTCTAGGTTTCTTAATTTGAATTGGGGGCTAGGTCGTCCCCTTACCTGTATAGTACCCATGTTCTCTATGATCCATCCCATACGGCGGATAGTTTGGAGGATATGTTTGAAATGAGGGGAGGTTCCATGCGGACCTGTTGCAGTAGGGTGCTTGGCAAGGTATGAAAGTAGTCTGGGTGACTATGTGGGTTGGTTAATTTGAGCGCCTGTGCAAAGTCAGTCCTTGCTGCTCTGGACCAATGTTGTTGTGGGAGGTCTGGAGCAAGGATTTCCTTTATCCAGGTACCTAGGATGTGATTGGCATGGCTCTCAAAATCTATTGGTCCCATGCCTCCGCTTGAGCATGGACTAAATAGTGTTTCCATCCGTATAGGAGGGTGAGAGCCAGGCCACAGCCAGCCCTGGATAAGCGCGCGAATTGAGGTTATAAAGGTAGGTGAGAAGGCTATCGCATGGGCCTGGTACCACAGTATTGGGAGGATGAGCGAGTTAGCAACTGTAACTCGTCCTGTTATTCCTGGGGTTCTCCCCTTGAGGGAGGCTACGCGTTTGGATAACCATTTTAACAGGTTACTTTCCATTGTCTCATTAGCATATCCCCCTGATTCTAGCCAGATTCCAAGGTGTCGGACAGGAGTGGTGGTGGGAGGTGTTGCAAAGGTTAAAATAATTGGGTTTTTTCTTCGAGTGTTGATGTGAGGTTCTGATGTTGTGGCCCAATTGTTTGTGTATTTTCCTAAGAGGATGATTTCTGTCTTCCTTTTGTTGAGCGATGCATTGCTCACCTTGGAGTATTCCTCTAGAGTGTGTTCCAGCTGTCGGGCATCTTCATTGTTTGCTATACCTGCTACGCAGTCATCTGCAAAGGCCAGTATCTTGACTGTTGGTTGTCCTTGTGCGGTTATCCCCATGAGGTGTGAGTCAGTTACTCGGAGGAGCGGGTCAAATCTGAAATTGTATAGCAGTGGGCTGAGGGGATCCCCTTGTTTGAGCCCTCTGTGTGGTTTGATATTGTTTGTTAGGAATCCAGGGCCGCATACAGCCATGGTTGCAGATTCTGTTAGGAGCATCGCCCATCTTATGAATCTTGGTGGGAGTTTGAAGGCATGTAGACATTCTTTTAGGTATGGCCAGCTAACACGGTCATACGCCTTTTCTTGATCCAAGAAGACCAGGGCACCAGTTGCTTTGGATTGACAAATGTTTGCAACAGGGCGTATGTTGTTCCAGATTGAACGCCCTGGTTCAAACCCAAACTGGTTGGGTGATAGGACGTCAGATGCAATTGTGCCTAATCTAGCTGCTAGATTTTTTGTTAGAATTTTTGTGTCAGTGTTGGAGAGTGCAATTGGGTGCCAGTTGGCCAGGTCCAACTTGTCACCCTTTTTATACAAGGTTATAACGTAGGATTCATGGCCTCCTGGTAATAGGCATGTTTCCAACAAACTCTGGTTCATTGACGCCAATAGGAGGGGGGCGATTTGTTGAAAATATTTTTTGTAAAATTCATAGGGTATCCCATCAGGCCCTGGGCATTTCCTACGTGGTTCACCGCAAATTGTTTCTCAAAGCTCCTCCCGTGTAATAAGGGATAGTATATTGTAATTTGGTGGTGTACTTTATATCTTGGCAGTTTGAATAAATTCTTTAATTTTTTGTGGATCTGTTGGCATATCGCGATATAATTCAGTGTAATAGCGGTGTACTTCTGCCTTGACCTCCTCAGGGTCAGTTGCCTCAGTGCCATTGGTCTTGCGGACCTGTGTGCATGCAGGCTAATTTCCACGGGAGTGGAATTGGCGGAAAAAGTATGTTAAACAGGTTTCGCCTTCCTTTATGAACTTACCTTTGTTCAATACTTTGATTCTGTGTTGGTGTTCAAAGATGAGATTGTTAAGTTGGGCTGAAATTTCTGCCCATTTGCGTCCCCAGTTAGGGCTATAGCCAGATCTCAGAGTATTTATTTCCAGGTGGTCTAGTTCCGCCAAGGTACGCTTGATTGTGGCTGTGTCCGCGGTGTACTTGCGTGATGCAATATGTCAGGTTTTGTTGATTAAATCTTTCTTGAAATTTTCCCATGTTCCAATGGGATTCGAAGTGAATGAGGCTGTGAATTCTGCGTTTGTAGCCTTGTTTTCAACCCAGTCAGATATCTCAGGCAATTTTATATTTTATGGGTGAAGCTTTCTCCAAGGCGACACCTGTGTGTGGGATTGGGTTGGTGCTAACTGCACCATAACTAATTGGTGATCAGAAAAATTGATCTTTTTTGTTGTAAATTTGGAGATTCTTGAGTGGTGGGATTGTGGGATGAGGATGTGGTCAATATGACTCATCAATATGAGCAGTCCCTCGCATATGTTGGGTCTTGTCATGTGGGGAAGGATTGGTGAATTGGGGGGAAGAGCATCCTGTAAGCCAAGAGATGCCTTCATTGTGCGATATTCAATGTGTCCAGGTGGGTATCCCTGGGATTAGGCCATCAATCTGTATTGGGGTTATCCCAGCAGTTGAAATCGCCTAACATGATGATATCTGGTGGGAGGGTGAGAGTAGAAATTTTTCAAAAAGATTTTCTCTCAGTTGCAGTGCATGGTGCATAGATACATGCTAACAAAATTATTTCATCTTGGCATGTGATTGTTGCTACCAGGACTTGACCGTGCAAGTGTGATGATGAATTTGTAATTTTAAATTTTTTATTGTTTTGGACTATCACCCCACAGTGAGACGTCCATACTGATTGTGATGGTGCGACCCTGGTTGACCAGGATTCTTCTTCCCCTTGTAGGCAGTGGGTTTCTTGGATGGCCAAGATGTCTACAAGAGGTTTTCGCAGGAATGCCAGCTTTTTGGCTTAGGACGTATGAGCCCTGGCTTCCACGATGTTTAACATCCCTATTGACACTGAGGTGCCCGCGGCGCCTCAGGAGCGGTTGGGAGGACCCTCTGGTCCTATCCCACCGCGGCTCATTTTGGCCATGCTCCGCGTCTGTACTCCAACTATTTCACTGCCATTGTTGGTTCCCTTGATCTGACCCAATGATTCAAGGTAATTGCGGTTTTTTGCATTTGTGTCAACTTTTCCTGCACAGGTCTCATGTTGATTTGATGCAGGTTGTTGATTGGATTTTATATTTTTGAGGTTCAACTTATTTGCATTGTGCACCACATTTTCACCCAAATTGCGGTTGCATTGTTCCTCAGTATGTGCATGACTGATGACGCTTTGTGGCTCAGTCTGGTTACTGTGAAAATTTTCGACCTGGGCATATTGTTCTGATTGGTTGGTTCAGTGAATATCCAAAATATCCTCCTGAATTTGTCCGTGGTTAATGGCGAATTCGCGTGTGCCACCGCTTCAGCCGCTGCTCTCTTGCGGGCTTTTTGTGCTGCTTTACGCTGTTTACTTGTAACTGGGTCCACGAAGGAGTATAGTCCATCTTCACCCCAGCGGAATGGGTGGCGGCCATCAGTCATTTTGGCGAAGTTTTCAATATCATCGTCCATAGCTTCTTCACAAAAATCATTTTCCATTAAGCCCTCTTTTACAGGGCATGCATGTTCCTTGTGGCCCAGTGATCCACAGTGGTTGCAAATGGGTGGTGCATGTTCTGGTGTAACTCAGAATGCAGCTGACTGGCCCCCATCTGCGAAGTGAAATTCTGCTGCGCAGGGAATTCTGGATAAATCCTCTTCCACTTCTGGGAAGGGGTTGATTACAGCGATAGCTTTGCCCGTGCACAGGTCAGGCATTAAGCGAAATCGCTGTAATTCAAGTTGTTGGATTTCTCCATAGGCCATAATACCTTTGCGGAGCTCCTCCTCAATTACCTTATGAGGAAGGTTGGTGGGGAGCGAGTCAAAGGAGATGAAGAAAGTTTTTGCTTTGTTCCATCTGGTGCATGTGGTGCACACAATTTTTTTGCCCTCAGGGAGGGCAATTTTCACGCAGATCTTTGCTGCGGCATCAGCTTCATTGGCTGTTTTGAAACCAATATCAATCCAGCCGCGGCCCATGTTGTTGGTGGCTACGTACACCACGTGAGGGAAAAGTGAAGGCTGTGCCTCACATGTTTTCTCCCACAGGGTCAGTGACTCATCCCCAAGGAAGAGTCTGATCCCGTGTTCCACCTTTGACAAAGGTTGGTTGAATTGAATGTACATGTATTACGCGTGCTTTACAGTAAATACCATAAACCCAGATGGTGTCTGAGTTTGCAATTTTTTTATGGCTTGTGTTCCTGGTCCCCCTCCAGGGAGTTTCTTGCCCTTAGTTGCACCATTAAGCGTACCGCTTGCCATGACGCTCGCCCATGTTGTATTAATTTTGTTATTAAAGTCACCCATCTTTCCTATGTGTGATTATCCAAACTTGCTGTTTGAATCAAATCATATTAACTAAAGTGATTATTACGAGAAAGAAAAGGCTCAATAATTAATGTTATTTTTATTACTTTTTTGCAACCAATGCAAGATTAATTGATAGGTAAGCATCCATTTACCATTTATCACCTATATATACCCTCATTTTCCTTCAATAAATAACCTTTTTTTATTTTTTAAATATTCAGATTCTAAGCAACATTACTATGATAACTTACCATAAGGTGTTATAATTTTTGCTGGACATTTGTCTCAGATCTCGATTTTTTAAAACAGTGAAGAATTTATATTTATTAGAACCCCATAGCCTGTGAAGCAGCCGCTTTACAACAAGTAGTGTTCACTATAGGGTCATCTGAGCCAAGTTATCACGGCAAGAAGTTCACAGAATGAGTGGTGGGTCATCTGGTGAGAGCAATGTCCAATATAAGATGTGGGCATGTAGAAGTTTCGCTGGATTGCAAGAGCAGATCTTTGCATTAGGAGATTTTTTATATAATACTAGCAAAAATCTGACACCTGACTAAAGCTTTAAAATGAAACTTGTATTAAAAACTGGAAGTTGAAATCATGGAAGTTAACTATACAGAATTCATGAAATTTTTCACAGTTATTCATCTTGAAGGAAAGTCTAGGCCAATTTAAGGAAGGGGATGAATCTGATATCTAACAGATATTCATCTGATAACAGTTTTAATAGGTTCAACCAAAAAAGCATATCAAAAATCCCTAAGGTATTGAATGCCATTCTAAAACAACACACTGGGAAAAAAGCTGACTATCTTTATAGCCAAATGATTTCTCAAGATAAATGGTAAATATTGGTAGAAACTCTATTACAAATTAAAATTCAGACCAACTACAAACTAATTGAATATCAAAAACAATGTTCCCAAAATCTATTAAACTCTCTATAATGAATATGGTGGGATGCTGTGATTGTTATAAGGCAATTACTGTAATTGATTGTCTAGATATGGAAAGAAAACCTTATTCTACATATTTTATAATAAACTAGTGGATCTACACTAAGGCAAAAAAATTCATTATGAGTGGATTTGGAAGCCCAGAGCAAATTGCAAACTGGTAGCAATAATCTAGGTGTATTTAGTTCAAGTTGATGAAAGTATAGATGCATTTTCTTATAGGCTAATAATATAGCTGAAATTCTCAGTGGGGAAGAGCTCAAAATAATTTTGATGCATAAATTGCAATGAAGTTGGAACTCCGTCCCTATAGAGAAATAAATTGTGCTATGATTTCATCCTTAATTCTAATAATAAAGGCATTGCAGATTACCACATAGTGCTTAAAAAGACATTGTAGACTATTTATAATTTTACAAACTTGTAAAAAAACATCTAAATCACAAAACTAAGAATTATAAAAATGCAAATTACATTTGGAAATATGGCAAAACAAAAGTTCCTTTCACCTTTCATCAATGCAGCATAGATGGCCACATTGAAAAGTTCTTTGAGGAGAGAAATCAAGGAACAAAATCAACATGGTTATTTACTTATAAGGCCTACCAAGTGCCTAATCAAATATAGACCTGGGATAGTAGACAAGGAACAGTCTATTTACACCTATGCTCGAATTCTACCTGGTCTAAAAAAGGCAACTGAACCCAAAATAATAAAGTGATGCAGCCCTATGTGAAGCATCTCCAGGATAAGTTGTTAACATATAGTGGGACAATTTTGCATTGAACACCGTCATTTCATCAATTCTGATAAATATCAAAAGGAGTAATTTACCATTATAAAATAAATACTTTTGTAAACACATGATCTATCCAATGAAACTGCTAAACTAGAACTAAAAGTCATTTTGCAGTATTCCAAATGTCCCTATGGAGACGTCTTGATAAATTGATAAAGGTTTGTTCAATTGTCAACACTGAGCTTCAATTAACATTGTCTCTACATATTTGGTAAAAAGTTAAACCTCATATCAGATCAAAACCATAATAAGATTTACGGGATTTCAGGCCTACAAAATAATTTCTAAGGGAACATACAGTGCTTTGCTTTTATGTTCTGGATCACTTATTGTTACATCACCAAAATTTATATTACCTAACAAGAATTACAATATATTAGTTGTCTTTAACTTTATGAAATAGTATGGGGCTAGTGTAGTTTCTTTTCATACTCTCAAAATTTATGCAAACTCTGCCACTGTTTTATAATCTAAATGGTGACACAACCCAAAGCATGAGGAATACTACATCATTATAGAATATGTTAATATATCATCCTAATTAATTATTGCCAGACTAGTTGACGCTTCAAAAACCCTATTTAATAAAGTTGTGTGCATGAAATTCCTTTGAGGTAGCAAGGGCTAACGATTATTTATTACAAAGAGCAGTGCATTGTTGAAACTGGCTTTACATTGGAAACTCCTGAATATCTGTATGCTAAAGTCCATGCACCATGGAAGAAGGCTAGAACCAAACCATGTGTTATCCTTGGGGTTTTAGTCCCTGGCCACTGGTGAAATTCAAGTGCTAGTTGTCAAATTATTGGATAAGCCAATATGGTTAGGAATAAAATCTAGTTGTAGCATATTCTCACTTAATTTCAACTAAGTAACTGTTATTTATTTTATGACTTAATTTAGCTAATGAAGATGAAACTAATAGATAAACCAACATTTATTGCAAACTTGAATTATTTTATTGAGAAGAACTTACTTGGTTTCTGAAGAACATTTGGATAAGGCTCTTGATTAATGAGAACTATCTTTGGTATTTGTATAAAACAACTATGACCTCAGATGCTCTAAAGTTATAGTTCATAAGGTTATAGAATGGGATAAAATGCTAATTTGAATGAGACTAATTAGACACTTGTAAGAAGTTGATGCTGTTGTTGATGATGAAATTAGTAAATAGCTAAAAAATGGATTACCAGTTACATATTCAAATCCTTCGAATAAGTCCAACCTTAATTATTAAGAATAAAAATGGATCAGTTCAAGTACTTGTTGATTATAGCTACTGAATAAAATAGCAAAAAAGGGCTCGTGCCATTGCCAGACATACATGATACTTTGGATTGCCTAGGAGGGGCTCTATCCTTTTCAGCCATAAATATTTTATCAGGCTACTGGCATATTTGATTTACTTAAGGAGGATCAAGAAAAATATGTGATCATTACCGCCCAAGACTATATCATCCTGTGAAATGCCGCAAGGTCTTTGTAACATGCTGGTTACATTTCAACAGACAATAGATGGCGTATAAATGCTCTGAAACTGTCTTGAGTCCTTGTTTATCTAGACAATATCAGTTCCTTTAGTTACACATTTAAAGATCACCTATAACTCTGGGAAGAGCTTTTCAAGAGATTGTCATCATCTAAATTTAAGATAAAGCCTCATAAATGTCACTTTTATAAGAAAAATTGAGTATTTAGATTTTACTGTAGACGCTGAGAAATTATGGCCTCAGAAACCCAAATTTGCGAAAATTATGGCCATTTTAAAACCAATAAAATGTTTTAGATAATTAAAGTATTTATAGGAATAATCATCTACTAAAGTAGTTTTATAATTGACTTTGTTTCCATAGCTGAGCCACTCTTACAGCTACTGAAGGATCTAAAGAGAGGCTTTGAGTGGAACAAAGAAGCACAGAGCTCATTTGATATACTTAGAATGTATATATTGACTGACCCAATATGTGATACCCATAGATTTGCCATCATATACAAATGGATGCATCTTTAAAGTAGATTGGTGCCATATTAAGTCAGGTGAATGAAATTGGCAATTAACCATATGTATCATAAGCGAGTAGAATTTTGAGTAAACAGGAGCAAAGCTATATTGTATCAGAGCGTGATTGCATAGAAGGCAATATACGCCTGTAAGAAGTTCATAGTATACATCCACAAAATCCATTCTTAAATTGAAAACAGACCATTCTTTATCTAGATGACGCCATATTTAAAAAGCCTGAGGGAGTTGGCCCGTTTGGCTTTTCAAATCTTCAAGGAATGCTTTGAGAATGTACATTGCGCTGGTTAGTACATAAAAATTCAGATGGTCTATTAAAGTTGTCGGCAGTTCTAGTCCCCTAAAGGAAGAAGATGAGCTTTTTAATAAAATGGCCACTGGAAACATTGTATACTAACCACAAGAAATTAAGCAAGTGCTGAACAATGCAATGAAAAAATGAACTTTTTAAGGTACAACTATTTATAGGTAAAGGGAAAGCTACTTGTGTTCCTAAAGCTTCCATAATGAATTTTAACTGTCAATGAAGCTCATAAATTAGCAGGACATGTAGGGCTGTGGGGAGAGACTAGAGCATGTTTGTCAAGAGTAAAGTTTAAGAATTCCTTAATTTTGACATTGTACAAACTATTTCTTGTTGTAAAATGTTCCAGGAACACAAGCCCTATAAAGATTAATCTCCTTTATAACTGGTAAAGCCTTGCTTCTCTTGACACACAATATCCATTGATGTAATTAGATCATTGACCATAAGTACTGAAAAAAGCAGATACAATATTGTGTCTATAATCTCTTGACTCATTTAACAGAGTTGCGCGCTTTGGCCAAAGTATATATTAGCAGACTGTTGTACAATTATCTTGGTAAGTTTTCACACAGGCTTAAACCTGTTGTAAGGATAAAGAGGAGACTATTTATATGGAGACAGCTAGCAATTAAGTCTTCTTTGTAAGTGGCTCCAACCCTGCTCAGTTATACTATTAATATGGCTTGAGAAATTAACAAGGGAATCTATTCGCTTAAACCCTTCAATTTAGAAGTAAAAATTAAATCATATAAAATTGCTAAATTCCCCCTTATTTGAAAAATACTAGGAGCTTTTGTCTGGTATGTTGGGCTTCCCCCTAGGTTAGATGAAGCCTTGACTTATGGTTCCCAACTTGTTTATTATTTTCCTCAATTTCAGTTTACATTTATTAATAATTAATTAACGTTCAGTGCTTTCTTTGGTCTATGGTCTGAAACATTATCATTTAATTTTCAATTGACACTTCTCTGGATTAATCCACATAAACATTATTATCTAGTTGTCAATTGTCACTTTCTTGGGCTTAATCCTTAAAAACATATTTATTACTTATTGACCAATATTTATCAGGCCTTAGTCCCAACCCCTTAACAATTTCATGCTTTAAAACACTGAGTGATTTCTCATAATAACGCTGAGTTTAAAACTACAATTCAGGGTAAATACCCTCAACTGTGCATACTGGTCAATGAGATAGGGTGAACACCCAAACTAACTTAATATTATCGTGATATTAAGCCTGAATTTATATTCAGTGGTTAACTCCTCTATTCACTCTTTTAACCATCTTAAGTCACATTCTACCTTACTATCTATTAGCTTCCTAATGGCAGATAATGGGAACCACTTAACTGTGTACCATTATTGCACTCAGTCCATCCCTCAATAATGAATCCTGATTTACTCCAACTCTGAAATTTGGACTATGCCATCACCTCCTGCATTCCTGAATCTCCTTCCACCTAATTCGTGGTATTCATTTATCACTTATCACATTTCTGATTTTCTCCTGGTACTATATTTTGTACCATAGTATTACTTAATAAATCATTCTGGAATTTATTCCCTTATACCAGCGTACATTTTATGTTCCTTTGCATAGTTACAATAATATTTTTTGTAACTTAGGATAGTTGCAAGTGATTGGACCCCACAAAAGTAAAAGTTCTTGTCATCGCCTATATACAACTATTCCGCTCTTTAGTGCCATTCTGAAGTAAATTAGAATCTGTAAATCAACTAACACTAAATAAAGTAGTCTTCCTTAGGCATCTCTATGTACCCTAATAAATTAAATTCTGCTTTCACCTACTGAAAAGCCAAGAGAGTAAATGGTGCACAACTTTTCAGCAGGTGTACTAAAGAAATGAATTATCTTCCAAAAATTTACCTTCAGGGTTGACTTTCAAAGATAGTGGGTTTCAGTGGCTTAGTCAAACCACTTTAGGGAAACCTTTACAGTTCAGTGGCAATCTATTAGTATCAAGAACCAATTAAAAAACTTCTTAGGTGCTGCGTTGCCTATTTTGCTATTATAAACTACCACCAAAAAAAGTATTAAAATGCTTTGGTAGCTTAAAAAATGACTTTAATCGCTTGGTGCCTCAACTAAACAATTCTTAGTAGGAATCCAACTACTGGCTATCCAGCCAGCATCAAATTATCTAACAACCTTGTTGGGGATGACCCCATTAAATCATTAATCATAACCAATATTTTAATTTACACTCCTTAGTGGATTATTAATATTCCTTTAGTTGGTAACCATTGTCAAGCAATAGGCTGTAAATTAATAATCTTCATAAAGGTTATTTATATGCTAACATTAAAGACATTAAATTATTATAATACGCTAGAGATGAAATTAATCTGAGCTGGATAAATTTGGTTATAAATTGAGTTTTAAAACATCCCCTGACTTTACCAGATAATACAGCTCATATGTCAAGTTCTAATAATTCCTGTTACTAAAGTTATGTGGAAATTTTTTCTCAACATATGCCCACATTTTCAAGCAATGAGGCATGCCACTCAAAGGAATATCATATATAACCCCATCAGATCCCATTCCACGAGTAAAGCAGACTCATTTAGTCCTTCCTCTGATTTACCAGTAACAGTTCCCGTTTCCAAAGAAGAAACAGGGGTGTTACTATCTCAAGTGAGTCATAGGCAATTCTTCCTCTTTTGCCTATTGCTGACTTGTACCTTGACTCTTTGCTGGATTTGGCATCATTCTCAGTTAATCCAATAATTATCATCAAGCCTAATAATCCATGTCTTCTAGTATAAATCATATGTTTCTCCATCTCATATTTGCTTCCAGAGTTTCTGTTTCAGTTTGGACAATATTTTAAACCAGTGGCCTTTTTAACTATACTAACCATCAGGAATTGAAAAAATTGAGTTCACAAATGAATTTATCAAGAGTAAAGTTTTGAGATCCTTAATGAGGCTCTCAACCCCAGCAATATTGATTGCACCTTAGAACATAATAATGTAGTCTATGCTTTTTGTTATGCCTGTCAAGTCCATCATAGTTGGGCCTTTAAGCTTCCAACCTCCCCATCTTTCATCATTCTTTTGGCTTCCAATTTCAGGATGATCACAGCCGTCATCTTCAGAATGCCATTTGCTCATTGGATGACTACCTTGCATCCAGAGATTCACGTTGATATCTTCCCTTAATAGCCTTGATTGGAGGCATAATTTGCCAACCCCCTCCTGTGCCCCTTACACCATGTTGGCCCACATGTCAAAATGTACTTGATGAGTCCTGCGGCAAGCACTCAATATTTAATTTCCAACGCCTTTGTCATAAATGGGTTACATGTGATTAGTTGCCTATTGCCTCTTCCTTTATTACTGTCTTTTCCTTGAGTCAGGGTATCACATCTAACTAGTCTAAACATTTTTATTTCTCTTCCCCTAATTGCATCTTCACAAGGCTTGCCTTGCATCCAAAGATCTTGGTTTCAGGTTGGTCTTTCTATACAAGTATTTGCTAACAAATTGCTTATGACAACTTATTCACTTCCATTGTCATACAACTCCCCTTCCCAAGAGGTGTTAAAGGCTGAACTATCCTCAAGTCAATATTTCTGAATAGAATTAATCAAATATACTTTTTTCTATTTCTTATTTTTATATGATTTTACATTATTTATATTTTCTTTATTTATTGTGAATCTATATTTAATTGTTTTTTGTTATTATCTTTTATTATACCATATTTATTACCAATTTTAAGAGTTTATTATGAACTTGATTAACTATACAAACATAAAAATAATTCTGATCATATATGCAACCATTGTCAATTTTAAAATTACTTAAAATAACTCTGTTTATAAAGCATCCAGCTTATTTTGCATATGAATCTGTGAGTATCAGAGTAGATTAATTTATCTCTAATTTTTTTAATCCTTTGATTGCCAGTTTTTTATCTTCAAAATTCTTAGCATGGATCCTTTTCCTAAGTGTTTCATTAAACTCTTGGAAATGTATATCAATCATAATGTTGGATAATCAGTTTAAATACTAGGTTAGGATTCATCCCCAATGCTAATTCCAAGGTTGATTATAAAATTGGTAGTAGTGATGCTTTCCTTCCATACAAAATTTGAAGGGTGTTTTTCAGCTGCTGAATGATACCTGATATTGTAGGATAACATTAATGAACTTAGTTATAAAGCCCAAGAAGATGTTTTCCCTGCATTTAGCTGCTTGATTCTAGTAGCTAAGGTAGCATTTACTCTTTTGACCAGTCCATTTATCTCTGGCCAATTAGAGACTAATACAGCTCCTTTGATCCCATCAGTTCATTCAAATGGGGTATGACAAAGAAAGTAAATTTTTTTCCATTATTTCTCAGGATCACCCAAGGCCAACCCTTCCAATATACCCCTTAATCCAGAATAAATTATCGTAGTACTCATTTATTAACTTAACTCATAGCTTTAGACTTGCCCCATATTTTAAGATGATTGATCTCAAAGATAATATATTTCATTCCTCCAGTGCTCGTACTTAGAGGTCCCATGACATCTATGGACACCATATTCCAAGTGAACCAGGGTTGCACTAAATGATATCTGGCTAAATTTTTGTGAGTCTTATGGAGTTGACTACACGCAAAAGGAAAGGAAATCAATCACATCATAACTCAAAGATTTTCAATAGTAATATTAACAAATGTGCTCTAAAATTTCTTGAGTCCACCATGATTGACAATATATAAGCGTCATAAATTATTTTTATTCTCTTTGGTGGCTTATGAAATATAAGTCTCTTATTTTCTAAATGTTTAGTTAGTTGGCCATTCTTCTGTTCCATTCCTTCCATGGCTTTTTTAGCGTAGTTTTATTTCTTTGGCTCGTTTTTAAAATTTATTTAATCATTCTCTTGAATAGGTCATCAGTAATATCTTGTAATGCAAAATTTCTGGAAGTCTGGATAAATTTTAGGCGTTTTGGCTTCTATTTCAGAGCAATGTTCTATGTAATAGTCATAATCCTGCAATTTCAAGGCCTATTGTTCTAGCTACCCCTCAGGTTCTCTTAAGTTATGCACCCAATGGAGTGATACATGATCCGTTAAGACCTTAAAATGCATCCCTTATATAAACACAAGATTATTTTGTTAGTATAGATAAATTCAAGACATTTTACCTCAGTTGCTGTATAGTTCCTTTTGACCTTCGTTAAGGTATTTCTTAAATAAGCCACAAAATGCTCTTCCTAATATTCATCAACTTGACTAAGTATGGCCCCTATTGTCATAAGCAATAATCAAACTTTATAGTAAATGGCCAGTCAAGATTTGGATATCTGAGCTTTGGACTCATCTTAAAGTATCTTTGTAATCCTTCCAATGCACATTGCGCCTTCTCATTCCATTTGAACCCTTCTTCAGATCTTTAAGCAGTAAAATAATGGCTCTGCTATTTTTCAAAATCTTTAATGGATTAGCAATATTAGCCAACCATGCTAAAAAGATTTGGAATTTGTGAAAAATCTTTAGAAATGACAATTTTTAAATTTCTTCAACATTCTGTATTTGAGGTTGCAATCCTTCTGTATTTATGTTGAAGCCCAAATATTTCAACTTATACTTGAATAAGTGTCAACTTTGGGGCTTGATTTTAAGATTTACTGAGACTAGTTTCTTTAACACTTCTTCTAAGTGTTGCAAGTGAACTGTAAACGTTAAACTAAATAAATTTTTGTTGTCTAAATAGACTAAAACACAAGATAGCTTGAGGTCTTACAAGATCATATCCATAGCCCATTGAAAAGTTGCAGGTGCATTACACAAGCCTTTAAACATCATTATAAGATGATACAGTCCCTGTGCCATATAATGGCACACTTCTCCTGGTCTCTTAGTGGCTGTCAGGCTTTACCTCAATGTAAAGGAAGCATCAACTTTGGGTTTTATTAATTGTCTATTATTTTAATCCTCGCATATTTATATTTATGTGACAGTTTACTGGTTTACACTTTGTCAAGCTGAAAGGCCAAGATTACTATTACCTTTAGGTTGCTATTCTGTCAGATAATGCCATGTTGGACTGATCACCACAAAAATTATTATTAATTTTCCTGGCATTGACCAATCCTGAATTACCACATTAACCATTTTAAATGAAATACTTAGAAAACACATCAACAGCCCTGTCCCAATAAGCTTAGGAGATTCCTCCCTATTCTCACCTAGTCCCTATTTTCCCTAGCACTATCAAAGTGCTAGGAGGATATGAATAAAGGACTTCTTTTTTGTCCAATTTTTGCCTAATCTGAGACTAGTGATTTTGACTGCTTAAAAGCAACGATTTTGCCAAAATACAGCTAAGCTATCAAGTGATTTGCCTTGGTTCATTTAAGCTTCCAAGTGATTGCCCTAGAGAGAGAAAGTCTCATAGGTGATTTTTCTGGTGCTACCAATGCCTATTAAGTGTGTATCCTTTGTAGGATTTGTCCTTCAAAATATCCAATAAAAAGTCCAACCCTGGTGATCCTTGCCAGGTCCCTTCCAAGGCTACCTGATGAAGTCATACCTTCACATAAGCAAAGCCAGCAATAGTTTAAGTGTGCACCAAAGGTCCACTTAATCAGAAAAACTAAGCATTTTTAAATTTAATTGAGCAGGAGCAGTCTTATGAAGAACTATTTTGAAGTTGCCTACCATCTTACCCAGCTCCCGCTCTGCATGTTAAAACTTTATCAAGTTAAAAATACATATTTAACTAGACATCTGCCTAACAGAAGATTGAACAATATATCCATGGAATAAGACGGCAATCTGACAGAGTAGCCCTTTAATTAGGACGTGGTGCTGTTGGAATTTTAACCAGGCGATATTCCACATGTATTAACAAAATTATTGTATTAATTAGTTTAGGACACTTGCCAACTATTTTACTAATTTCAATTCATTATTTAATGATACTAACCCCAATTTGTGATCCCCATTTGGTTGGGTTGAGCTGTCTTGATCTTCAGGATCAAGAAAGTATTGGGGATTGTCCCTGATAGGAAATTGGTGGGTCTCAACACCGGCAACTGAGGCCAAGGATGTTGAGATAATTAATCAATCAATTAAGATGGCGAATTTGTTAAATTTAGTGTCAAGAGTATTGGGAAAGGGTCCTGATAGAGTTTTTAGTCAATTTTAACACTGGCGACTTATGCCAAGGATGTCAAATTATTAATATTAATTAAATAAGTTGATTTGCATTTCAACTTTGTGAGAGTATTGGGAACAATCCCTGATAGCATTTTGGTTAAATTTGACGCCAGCAATTTATGCCAAGGATGTCAAACCATTAATAGTAATTAAATAGAGTCAAATTGCGTTTTAACTTCGTGAGATATTGGGAACAAACCCTGACAGCATTTTGGCTAAATTTGACACTGGCGATTTATGTAAAGGATGGCAATATATTTAACTAATTTGATTATGATGAATTGAGGATCACTGTAATTGTGGGCATTCAAGAATGACAAATTAAGCATAGAGATAATCGCCAGTGAGAGGCTGAAAAATGCTAAGCAATGAGAATTGTCAGTGAGAGTGTAAACTATGCTGGAAATGAATGCCAAAGACGCTGATAAGCAGCAGATGCCTATAAATAGTTTGATCCCCCTTTTAATAGGAATTTTTTAAATCCAATCTTCATTTTCTTTAATTAACTTTTTGGATATCTACCTCTGCTAGTTTTAAAATGGATGTAGTTCTGCTTGGCTGGTGGAGGAGAAATTAAAGATCCTCAGAGGATAGGTGCTGTGGGAACATACCTGGAGTGGTTGGTGCAACCAACTCCTAACCTGGAATTACAGAACAACAGTGGTAACTGTCCCAATCAGTGGAGCCAGCGATGGAAAAGTGGAGATTAGCCATTAGGTGGAGGAGAAAGGGGTCAGGCCACCCAGGTGGGGGAGAGCTGCCGGTGCCACCAAGAGGGGCTAATCTGCTGAGGTGAAGTTGGTGTCCATCTGGATTGGGGAGTTGCTTGCGCCCTGTAAGGAAAGGCCACCAATGATGGTGAAAAAGAAAGGACCAGCAGTCTCCATACTGTTTGGCCTGGCATACTAATAGATTCACCTATTATTGAATTTGAAAAATTTTCAACAGGTGCTAAAGCCCCACCTCCCCATCCTAAAATTGTTGTGGCAATTTTTTATTGTTAGAAGCAAACACAACAATTTTGAAGTGAACAGGAAAAATCTACTACTATTTTTTAAGGAATTAATATGTTTGATTGAGCCAAGAGCCTCAGCGCCATCTCCAGTTCCCTGTGCTGAGTCTTTGTGCGCTTCTGACGCTAAAGTCAAAGCAACCAACCTAAAATCCTTAGCGCCAGTTTCGTTTTCCTGAACTGACGCTTACCACAGCTTTGCCATTGAAACAGCCAACTCAAATGCCTCAGCGCCCCTTCCATTTCTCTTCAGCAAAGCTCCTCAATTTTTGAACAATGAATTGAGGTAACCAACCTTAGATCTGTGGCGCCATTTCCAAGTACCTGCACTGATGCTTCCTTCCTTTTAACTCACAATATAACCCACTCAAAAACTTCAGCGCCCACTCTGTTCCTCTGTGCTAATATGCCTCACTGTTTAGGCGCCAAAATTGGAGCCACTGAAGGCCCACAAATAGAACTTGACTTTAGTTATGCAGCTTCACTGGTACCAGCTGACGAGATGAATGAAGTAACTGGCTTCCTCAATGTTCTGTCTTCTGGAGTCAAAATTTATAGCTATTCTAACACGTTAGCTAAGCCAAATGCTTATGCGCCAAACTTATCCCCTTGGACGAGTTGACCAAAAATCTCAACAACTCCTTTGGGTTAGTCAAGCTGAGTGCTTTTTGGCTAATGTGCTCTCCCCCATTCTATCTTATACCTCACTGGCTTATAAAACCCCCTTACAGCTATCACTGGTGTTTGGGCCACCACCTCTGAGGTTAATTTCTTTACTGAGGCCCCACAAAGTCTACATAATCTACTTGAACCAGTTGAGCCAGGGGTCTCCGCAACTGACTCTTCTCCCCTTGATTAGGTTCATTTCAATTCAGGGGAGCTGCTTGGCCCACTTGATCAAAATGTCCCCAATCTAACCATGCACATTTACTAATCTGTTTTATTCTTAAAAAGTTATATATTATTTGGTTTATACTTCCATCTTAGGCTCCCCACGTAGTTTTAAAAAATAAAGCCACCTAATCTAACCAAATGGAAGGATCAAATGATTTTTCAACCTGGTCAGCTGATTTATTTAGTAATTCAAAAACCTTTGAATCGATGACTGATCCCTGAAACTTAATCTATGGGGGGCCGCCATGTGAAATTAGGGTTGGCATCAACCATCCCAAGTGTCTCACAATGCAAAATTCATTTCCGGTATTCCAAACTTTACTCATGGCCATTTGTTTTAGTTAAAAGCGAAACACCTGATATGGACCTTAGTACTACCCCAATTAGTAATCTTGTCACCATAACCAAAAGTCATGCTGAAACCATTATACTCTGGGACGAGTTGTGGGCTGCCCCTACTCAGCCTGTGCAATTCCACTGTCCCCACCAGCCAAGGCTTAGAGGTGGCACTGTTGGGCTTCACCCTAATGCATGGGAAGCCTCAACTTTGGGTTTCAAATTGTCTAATATTCTAATTCTCACATATTTATATCTATGCATAGGTTACTGGGTCTTTACATTAACAAGGTAAAGAGAAAAAATTATTAATACCTTTGACTTGCTATTCTGTTGGTTGATGACATGTTGGGCTGAGGCCCCAAAATTTATTATTATTATTTTCAAATTATCTGGCATTGACCAATCCCCAATTACCATGTTAACTATCCAAATGAAATACTTGGGAGAATTTGCCTTGACAACCCTGTCCAACAAGCTTAAGCTATCCACCCTATTCTCGTCTAGTCCTTACTTTCCCTAGCACTATTAAAATGCTAGGAGGTTATGAAATAAAGATCGCTTTCACTTGTCTAATTTTTGCCTAGTTTGATAATTAGTAGTTTGTCTGCTTAAAAGCTGAGATTTTTCCTTGGTACAACTAAGCTGCCAAGTGATTGACCTAAAGAGAGAAAGTCTCCTAGGTGATTTCTTTAGTGCTACCAACGCCTGATAAGCGTATAGCCTTTGAAGGACTTTTCCTTTAAATATCTTTTAAAAATCCAACTGTGGAATGTTAATAAGACAATATTCTGAGATCAGATCCATTGATGAAAAAGATTTTACTCTGATGAACTATTATGATACATCATCAATTTCTTGGCAAATATTAAGAATCCTTCTTTTCTATTTTATTTAGACAGAAATAATTGTTACATCTCTGTTTGACACATTCTTCTTCTTGATGATCAAGCTTGGGCTAGCCTACAGACTAAACAGATGCACAAGTAACCCATTCTTCAATAACTTCTCTATTTCCTCAGCAACCATTGCTTCAGCCGCTCTAGATCCCTGAATAGGCCGCATTCCAATCAGTTCAGCTTCTCTGATATCAATTTGGTAAAATACACTTTCTGCGCACCCTTGATCATGGCCATCTTATTTGAGTATAATTCAATATCTTGTAAATAAGACTAATACTTCAGTCTGTTAATCTCCTTTAATCAAATATTTATACCCTTGTGATTAACATATAAATACTTTTAGCAGATTCTCCTAGTAACCCTATTTCAGTTATATATCAAAAAGTATGAAAACGATGGAGATCTTTTTTAACCATTTGGGTGAACACAACCACTTGCTTTACTTTATTATAATTGTACTTTTTCCCAGATTGACTAGTAAGATATGAATTGTAACGGATGGGTTTGTCCCATTTGTTACATTCTGACTCAGATTAGGATTTTCCAAATTTGAGTTAAATCATTTATAAAACATTTTTAGGTTTGGTCGTTTTAGATTCTGGGCTGTGCCTCGCCTGAGCTGTTAGTTAGGCTCCTGCAAGCCTAATTGATAGCTTGGTTGAGGGCCCCAAAGTGCTGCCTTTATAAGGTGCGCCCTCCCATTCCAAACCTCAGTTTGGAATTCTTACCCTAGCATTTCCCTTCCTGAGGATCATTGTCAGTTGTTCCCCAGATGAGCTCTGGTCGGTGGACACCTTCGTTTTTATATTCCAGAATAAAAATAAAGGATGTTTGTGGTTCACATACCTCACGTACCTGTGGTCTTTTTTGGGTGTTTCTATTTTGAGGAGGCTTTCATGTGGTTGGTTCAGACCAACCACACAGAGGATTTACATAGCCAACCAATGAGAGGTGAATGTTTGGCTGCTTGTCGGTGCATAAACCTCTCCCAACTTAGTTGGGCTGCTTTGGTTGCTTGTTGGTGCACCAAAAAAATATGTAAAATTATATGGCGGTTGGAACTGAGTTTTTTCTGATCCATTAAATAAATCCAAACTCAATGCTTTGCACGCTGCCAGTCCCCAGTTTAGCCAACCTCAGTGGTCACTTGGTCCCAGTTGTCAAGTAACCAGCACCAGTGGGAGCTGGTGACTGATGGCCAACCCTGGATTCAAAGTGACTGTCAGCTAATTTTCTCGATGGGGCCTCCCACCCACCAGGGATTTGGTGGCATCAAGGGGACTTGTCCCAGCAGGGATCCCTCACCCCTCAGATGGTCCGCCCAGAAAGGGGTCAGACGTCCAGCCACGCTGGACCGCGAGCCCCTCTTGCATTTTCCATGGTGAAAGCGCCTTCCCAGTTGGGATGGGAAGACCATCACCAATGGGGGCCTGGGAGGGGGGCGCAACACAGCCACGTGCTGGGCGTGCCTCCTCATGTCAGGTGAGCTGACTCCGCCAGCCCAGTGGCGATTTGATCCCACCATCTGTGTTTCTTCAAGGGGCTCAGAGTTTATCTGGGCTAATTTTCCTGGGACGAGTTACCTCGAGCCCCCAGGAAGCCCTCATTGTGGCGGCTCTCCACTGAGGGGCCCCTCTTTGGGGAGGGGTTTTTCCTTTAGCAGGGGGTGATGTAACAGACAGGTTTGTCCTGTTCATTAAGTTCTGACTCAGATTAGGATTTCTGAATTTGAGTCAGGTCATTTATAAAACATTTTTAGGTTTGGTCATTCATATGCTGGGTTGTGACTCACCTGAGCTGCTAATTAGGCTTCTGCAAGCCTAATTGATAGCTTAGTTGAGGGCCCCAAAGCGCTGCCTTTATAAGGCGCGCCCGCCCATTCCAAACCTCAGTTTGGAATTCTTACCCTAGTATGTCCCTTCCAGGAGAGCATTGTTGGTTGCTCCTCAGATGAGATCTGGTCGGCGGACACCTTTGTTTTTATATTCCAGAATAAAAATAAAGGATTTTGGGGTTTACATACCTCGCATACCTGTGGTCTTTTTGGGTGTTTCCATTTTGAGGAGGCTTTTGCATGGTTAGGTAAGACCAACCACACAGAGGATTTACATAGCAAATTAATGAGAGGTGAATGTTTGGCTGCTTGTCAGTGCCCCAAACTTCTCTTACTCTTTTAGGCCACTTTGGTTGCTTGTCGGTGCACCAAACAAATATGTAAAATTATATGGCGGTCAGAACTGGGGTTTTTCCGATCTGTTACACAATATTCTCCATGACTGGGAATTACTAACACTTGAGCTACCAAAGATTAAATTATCACTCTTTGACAAAGAGCCTCAATCTTGATATGTAGGTGTTTTGAGATTTCTTACGCCAGTCCAGCATCAACCACTTTTAGCATCCCAGGCAGAATAGTCACTTTTTTATTTGCAATGGAATTCATCAGTTCTCACTCACATGTTTTGGTAATGGCTGTATCTTCTTTTGAACTAATTTATATCCAACATGAATGATGCTATCTTTATGCACCAAGTTTATAAAATTATTCTTCCAGTTAAGGGGAGTATCGCCCTTCTGATTTATATCAACAGCAGCATCTGACTCAAGATTGTCAGAGTATTCTCATCAAAGTTGCACTTTACTCCATACTTTTGATGAATTTGGTGCCTATGAAAATATCATAAATTTAATTAGGTAAGATGATCGCCAACTTGGACACGAATAAGGATCCAAAAAATGAAGGGTTAAGGCACTATAAGCCTCCCAGGAAGTAGTAGGGTTAGGCCAGATGTCCTATACTACATTCAATGTGCTAAATCTGGAAAAAATTTTGGAGGTTCTACCCGTTTGGTAGAAATGATATTTATTAAAGCGCCACTGTTGATGATGGCCCTCACTTCTACTCAGTCAACCAAGATGTTTGTATAAACACTCAGAGTATTGTGACATAGTTTTTACTAAGTTTATAGTGTCTTGGGTGGCAAATCCATAATCTGAATAATTTGGGCGGATATTTCAGAAAGTTTTTTATAGTAGTTGTGATAGGAATTAACTCTTTAACCTCTTCCAATTCACTTTATTAAAGGTTTCTTAATCATCAGTGTTTTGGGCCTTTTCCAATAGTGTCAACTGTAGGGTTGAGCAACCTCTTATATAATCATGGTATCAATTGTTTTCACTTTTAACCAAGTTATGAATTTACATTTGGATCCATGCTCTGATAAGAAGAATTGGAAAAAGGTTCATTAACTAAAAGGTCAGAGATATCACTTTATTGGAGCTTATCTGGTGGAACTGGGCAACCTGCTGATCTAGATTACTCCTCATCTAGACCGCGGGGCCTTTTCTAGACTCTACATTAGCGTCCTTTTCTATAACCTGGACAATGTTCACCTAACCCTTTGTTTTCTTTCTTCAGCACTTATTATCGTGATGACCTCTAACTTCTACATCTGTTGCAAGTAATGCACAGATTATTGCTAGACCATCTTTGTCCCTTAGGGGTTCTCCCTGTCTGATTAGTAAAATCCTTTTTCAATTCAATGTTTTCTTGCTGAATTTGTAGTAAAGGTTGGTTAAGGCTTAAAAACTTTGATTTGGGGCATCAAAAGTTTTGGCCAATAATTCAGGTACTCCACTATTTGATAGGTGGTAGAGTTGATGGTCAACATCAACACCATAGATTGTTGTAAATCTCATTAAAGTGCAGAGCGGTGTCTGCATTGCAATGCAAGAAGCAAAATTGCTCATGGCGTTAGCTCTGGTCAAAATTTAGTTGTTGATAGAAACAATTGGTAAAGCTCCCACACTTTCATCTTTACAGAACTGTATCCCATGAACTCTTTCTTTTGGCCAGCCATCCGTTCAGGCCTACCAAATTCCCTCATAACCACGGTCTTTTCCTCGTTATATGACCATTTATGCCCCTACAAATGGGGTAACACCAAATTCTGGCAATTAGTATCCAATAAATTGATTAACTTAACAGCTATTATTGTAAATTCTGCATCTGAACTTGGAACTTTTTAATTAATCTGAAGAACGCCAGGGCATTATCCTAATGGAACATTGGTAATTTTGGGATAGCCCAAAAATTCTTCATTTACTACAAGCTCAACTGAAAGGATAGTAGTGCTCTCAGCCATTCTATTGCCAGTTGGAGTTTTATCTGCCAGTCATCACCAGATTGTGGAAAAAGCACTTGACATATTCCAAGTAGGCTGAATGCTCTCCACGTTACTTTCTTCCCTATATAAGCCTTGGTCACCCAATTCAGTTTCCTCCTGAGCACAAGTACATTTATGGTTTTCTATATCATGTATTTGTTTCAAGAGGTCCATGCTTCTCCCATAATAAAAGATTTCGTCAAGCTTATGCTTCAAAGGCAATTTTTAATATAAACAGATTTCTAACAAATTTGGTGCTTCTCTGCTATGATTTGGATATCTTCTGAGTATTTATTATCAATTTTTGAGAAAAGGTGGGATTCATCTTCCACGTTCAAAAATTCGTCCTTAGCTTTGGTTAGATTAGCTTGAGTTGCTTATATTAAGGTTTTATGGCTAACGCTCTCAAACTCCTTCCATGACTGCTGGATTTCTCCCTAGATGGAGGAAATGGTATTCATACCTCAGCAAGACTCAATACCCCTTTAGTGAGCAACAAATGTAAACTAACTTGGTAAGTCTACTGCACAGGTTTGGAATCTTACTAGTATAAAGAGGATACTATTTTGTATAGAGACAACTAGCCAGTTGAGGTTTCTTTATAAGTGGCTTCAAATCCACACAGTTATAGTATTACTATAGCCTGATAAATCAACAAGAAATTCTTATCCCTTCAATTATTATATTTAAAAGTAAAAATATAATAAATATTTAACTGCTGAATTATTCTTTCTGATAGAAAATACTAGGGGTTTTATAGGGTAAATGGTGCACAACTTTTCAGCTTGCGCACTAAAAAGTAAGTAAATATATTCCTTAAACTTTAATCCTTGAGGTTTATTCCAAAAATAGCAGGTTTTATTGCTTAGCCAACCCACTGTAGGGCAACCTTTACCATTTGGAAGCCATCCTTTGGTATTAGTGACCATTTATTAATTTACTTAGGGGCCATGTTGCCTAGGTTTTTCCTACAAACTACCACTAGAATAAGAGGTAAAACGCCTAGCTTTAGAAAACTAACCCTAAATTGTTTGGCGCCTCACCCTATGCAATTCATAATAGGAATTTAACTACTGGCTATCCAGTCAGAATCAAATTACCTATCAATTTTGTTGGGGATGACCCCAATAGGTCATTAATCATAATCAATCATTAGATTTACATCCCTTAGTGGATTATGAGTAACCCTTTAGTTGGTAACCATTTCCAAGCAATAGACTGTGGATATATAATCCTTATAAAGCTTAATTAATAAGCTGGAAAACAAATACACTAAATTATTAGATATTAGAGCTTAGTCTAATCTGAGCTGGATAAATTGGGCATATATTTAAATTTTAATAACTGCCAAGATTATAATGGAGTAGTTAAATATAGGCATGATTGCCCTCAAGTTATCTTAGCATATGATGGAAGCAACTTCATAAATCACACGTCATTTCAAGACTAAACAATCTGATGGTATATTAAAGAATTACAGATGACGCCTTACCATATGAAACAAGTAAAATTGTCAAAAAAGTAAGCGGTAAATTAGCCCTTAATTTAAAGAATCTTGTAATTGGCAAACTTCTAGTAGGGCTCTTTTTTTCATCAGCAACATTTGCTCCTAGATTGAGCTATCATTGATCATCTGATAAATCTCTTTCTGAACTACCTTGGGGATTTAAGCCTTGTTTTATGCCTTTTTTATAATCTTCTCCTGAAATGAATTCAGAGATGACGCCTTTAAAATCTTAGGAGATCCTGAAGACCTATTAGCAGGGCTACAATACTCTGCCTATGTCAAACTATCAAGTGTAAAATTAAATCTTAAAAATTATGAAAAAATGGCAGCTCTTCCAATATGCAAATTGGCGATAAGGCTAGCTAATGTGACGCTCATGTCTTTAACAAAAATAAAGCGGAAAAGCTCTAGGCTGGACCATTTGAGGCCATAGATAAGTTGACATTAGATGCCTATACAATTAAGAATACTTAGATGGAAGACTAGTGATTACATGCGCAGTTTCTAAGAGCATGTAGACAATCACTAATACTTAAAAGAAGAAGAAAAACTAAAAGAAAAGAAAAAAAATTAAATAAAATTAAATATATAAAATAAAAGAAAAGAAAAAACTCCATATATCATAGTTTACTAGCATCTATTATAATTAACTAATATCAAATATCATTTAACTTGAGTTTTAAATTACTCTAATTAATTTGGAAAATGGACACCAATTACAAACTTTATGCAATCTGACATCAGATTTTATTGGCGTTTGATGTCATCATTTTTCCTGGTGGCTCTTGAGGGGGATTGTACAAATGACCCTCTAACAAGCCATTAATGAGTAGCTGATCATGATCAAGGACACCATGAATCCTAGCCCATTACTCTGGGAAGTGCCATTCATTGACAACAGACATTTTGGAAGAAGATAATATAAATAAGCTGGGCGATATATTTAGGATACAGCCAGATTACGCTTTTTTAATATATTCCAAAAATTAGCACTTTATTTAATTGAGAAAGTTTGCAATTCAATTAGCTAGTTTCAATGATTTTTATACTTCCAAATGAGAAGTTCTGACTTAGCATCAATTAGTTAATTATAGTTATTTCAATAAATTTAAGGTTTTAAAAAATTAATAAGCACAATTGCTGATTTTATAATGTGGAAAATTGCAGGTGCAATTTCCACAGCTTTTGGACATGTCTCTGTGAAGTTCTGACTTTGTCATTAAATCAATCAATTGATTAATTATAGTTATGTTAATGACTACTACAGTAGGACCTCTGTATATCAATTATATGGTTCTAAAGAAAAAACTTAATATGTAGGAATTTTGATATGCAGAAACCTGTTTCATACTATTATTTGTAGGTTAGGAAAAGCACTGTGATTTGTTATTAACCAAGTATAGGCCTCCATACTAATAAAACGACATTTTGGTAATAAATAACTAAAAACCATAAGCATTTACTTAATAAAAATTACTGGATTTATTTAATAAAAAGTATGTAGTGTATAGTATTTATTTATATACTTAAAAAATTTGTTTTTATTTAAAAAATTAGAAAATTACATGTTAAATGGTTATACTGTATTTTAATTGGTCATAAAGATAATTTTAAATGTCTTTCAGAACCAAATTTGATGCAGATTCCTCAAAAAGTTCACATTTGTTGAGCAACTGAAAATATCATTAGGCTTTAACTGAATAATACAAACCAGTCTATTCATTTTTTAGATAATGTGGAATCACAGATAAATTTCTCCTCATTTCTAAGTTATAAAGTTTGATATATTAAGATTTTTTCAATATATGGAACTTATTTTCTATTGAAAATTCATGCAACTTATAAAATTGATTGTTGTGGATTTGGCACACTGCATAATCAGTAAATCCTCAACCTCTGGTAGAATCAAGGAAATTCTGATTGTAGCGCAAGAATTATTAACACAAAATGAGTCTAGCTCTGAAAATGGTAATATTACAAATCAAATTGGCTGCAAAAGTGGAGATAGTAATAATGTCACAGACAAAATGACAAATCATTCAACCATCAAAGAGATATGCTCCCAAAAAAGAAATAGTCATTTGATTAACGCCAAGAAGGAAAAGAACATTTTAGGTGTAGAATGGTGCACTGAAAAGGAAAACAATCAAAACAAAAGAAAAATGGTGCCATCAAGCAACCAGGAAATTAAGTCCACCGATTGTAATGAAAGTTTAGACTCCACCAAAGCTCACAGAAGCCATGAAGCTGATGGCCCTGATACTGCAAGCTCCACACACTGCTGCAGTGCATGAATTCAAAAACTTGAGAAAATGAGTGCCCAAGAGAGAAATCAATTAAAAAAGAGACTGCACCAAAGTTTCTGATGAAGATATTATATTTTCCCAGTCCACTTTCAATTTATCACTAAATTTATTATTTACATCCCAATTTTTTATATTTAGTATAAAAATACTAAGTTTTTATCTTAAATAAACAGTCTATCTCACAGAATCTTAAGTTTGTCCTTTATTTGGTTTTTCACTTTAACTAAGTAAAAAAGTAGTAACTGAAAGTAACCAGTCTTGAGTAAACTACAATTGAAGACACTCATTTTGAGAAGGACTCCTTGTAAGGTTAGGCTTGCAAGGAAAGAGGTTGAGATAAGCTCCGTTGAGTCAAGGGAAGATTACAACATACACAGGATTAATCTTGAAGAAGATGCATAGTTGGTGTACGAGTGTCAGGTTTACTGCTCTCTCAGGAAGTTTAAGCCTATCTGGTTAGTATCAAATCTATGCAACAGATTACCCCTTTTGACGCCCCAAGTTCAAAATTCTCAGAGTTAAGCGAGCAAAACCCAAGGCGGCGAGATTGATAAATGGAGATTTTTCAATATAAAGAAGTTTGATATACAGAGGTCCTAATGTATTTTATTTCTGGTACCTAATACCAATAATTATGTACTTTAATTTTTAAGCAAAATTGCCTTATATTTAAATTATGGTTTTACCTGCTCCTAGGTCCAGGTAAGCCCTAGAGTAAGGTTGAGAAATACATATTTTATTTTCAGAGAGAACGTACTAATGTGATTTTTATATAGATGGACATTTGATTGCAGCATGTCACTTATAAAAACACCAATTTTCATCCCTAATAAAAAACCTTGATTTTGGCACTAGATTTTTCTTGTGTTTTTTAATATTATTGTTAGGCAAGATTTACCTGAAGAAATTCTAAACAAGGTTACTATCTTTTGATAATGAACCATTTTTGGCTCAGAACACGCTTCCTGTCTTTAAAAAGTGAAGCATCTTTATATATAAAAAACCTGCAGATCTTTGTAGTCACCACTTACAACAATTCCCCTTAACAGTTGGTATAAGCTTCTCTGTAATTCCAGGAAAACATATATTGTTCTCTTGATAAGTCTTTGTCTTTACTTTCACAAGCATCTTTACTATATGAAAATAATTTCAAGCATAACTCTGTAATTTTCTAATTTTTCAGCTCCCTTGAGCCAGGTGAGCTTTAGATCAATGCAGCAAACCTTGTTTTTTCAGTAAACCAAGATCACTTGTTTGCCTCCCTACCAAGTACCCGCATGAAGCCCATCCTACCTCTAAAGTGTCCATATGCACCTGCTCCCTCAATTATGCTACTCCTGTCAGTCATCATGTCATGGCCCCTTTCTGCCATCCCCCCCATTCAATACCCCACTGTGCCAGCTTGTGTTGTGCCCACCGCACCTGCCTCCATTGTGCCTGCTGAAAATGCCTTATGTTGTGTCCACCGTCTCTTCCTTCAGGTGTGTCCATAGCTTCCCTATTCCATTCCCCCTGTTTTAATTTGGCCTGACCAGCCATTCCATTATTCTTATTTTATTAAAATTTGTATTTAAGACTAAGGTTTCTATTACTTGGTCCTTGAAAAAAATAACAATCTGTTGAATTAGTTTAGGATGGATTACCTTGATGCCACTATCAATTAAACAAAGTAAGTTATGGCAGATTACCTTTCCTATGCACCCACATTTTTATATGTAACTAGTTATCAATAGGATTAATTTACTATTGACTCACTCTAGGCCATGACAAGAATAGATACATAGGGTTAAATTCTTACCTCCACGCTGGCAATATCCCCTGAATAATTTATAGATTTATCTGGCTATCAGGCGTTGTAAATTAAATCCTGTTTTATATTATAGTTTCTTTCTTGCTTTACTGGTGTAAAACAATCATCAAGGTTGTTGTACCCATTTCTAAGAAATGATTTATACCATTTTTCAATGTAACTATGCGCTTCTTGATACCCTACTATGTAGTTTATTTTGATGGGAATAAAAATTGAAGGGGATCATTTCTTTCACCTAGCTTGGTATAAGAATCTTAAAAAAACCTTTAATGAGAATATTATTATCCTCTGATTATAGAGTTACTTTCTTCATACAGGCTCACCTATTTTACTATAGAATGTAGCTGACCTGTGCATTGTAAGTCAAGCCTCAGCGCTGAATACAAAACCCCCTTTCAGCAAACCATCATGGCCATCTCCATTTTGCATGTCACACCCACCTTCCATTGAGACACTTTTCCCACTGCCACCTCTGCTGCCCGCCAATGCCTCCTCCTTATCAAGGGGATGATGTCACAATTGATCAACTTAAATTGTAAAATTTACAATTTTATTGTGACTTACAAGAGCACTAACTTATTGGAGCTCAGAGAAGCCTCACTTTAAATTGTGCAATGCTGAGCCTCAAAATTGTTTAATTGAAAGTTTATTAGATTGATATTTTAATGAGGGCTGCAAGTGAGCTTTGACGAGCTTCTGGAGTGATTTCCCCTATGTTCAGAATATTTCCCTTGATACTCATGATATACGCCTTCAAAAGCCAAGAATACCCCCAACTTGGTCTTCTTAATAAGATTTTAGATTACCTCGTGCAATCACTTTTTATCTATATATAAATTGCTTTCATTCATAATTCTGAGTTTTTGCTGTTTTGTCATCTCCACTGAGCCTCAAAATTTTATGTTAATGTAAAAAAACTTCAGTAGTAACAATTTGCCTCTATATTTACTGTGAGATCCTCTTCAACTAGTATTGACTGTGTTTGGGAACATACTGATCATAAATAATGACATCAGAGTATGGGTGAGAGGGGACTTGTTTAAATGCAATTGATTGATAGGATGGAACAACTTTTTGAATCTCTTGAGTACCTCCAATAATGGTGGAAATTATGGTAACAACTAAGAAGGGGGCCACTGATGATTTTGAAACAATTGAGTGTGGCCCTCCATAGCCTGACCTTGTTTTTTTCTAAAGGTGGAATTGTTTAAAGAAGACCTTAGTAAAATTAGAGAATGAAGGACTAAGTTTTATTGTGAATATAATAATATAACCCTGCACCTTACTACTGGCAGAGCAATGGAAATTTATACTTAATTTGGGATATAGAGTGCTTGGAAATTTAGTAGGATATTACACTAAGTTATAGTGCTATCCATATAGTGTCAGGATTGTTTAGAACTATATCTTGGTGTTTTTTTATTCACATCAACCGTTGAAATAGGCTTCAACAATTGAGTCACTAAGTGCCTCAATTTTATGCCTCTTATATATTATTGCAATTGATTACTTTCAGGAGTAGGGCATATGAAGGCAGGTCTGTTGAAGCGCAATAACTTTGACAATAGAGTTAATAAACTGAACTTGGTAGATATAGACCAGAAGTTCTGAGTGAGAGAGAGTTACAAGAAAAATGATTAGATAGAGGATAGAGGTTCCAAGAGTATTTTCTTATTTTGGGACTTTACTTACACTTGATTAGAGGATCTAAAAAGATAGTTTTTAGTTAGGGACTTTACACACTTGGTTCAGAGGTCCCAATAATGATTTACTAAAAGAGCCTTAGCAATAAAGATAGAAGCATAAGTTAGTTTATTAGGCAAAATGTTTAGCTTTTTTATTATACTAGGAAGATAGACAAGCTTAAGTGTTTGAGATAGGAATCAATCGCCCTATCTTATCAGGTAGTAGCTCATTTTGGAGGCAATTTATCCCAAGTACGTTATTTGGGAATTTAACATCATTAACTAAAATCATTTGATACTATATAAATAAAAATTATAATGATTTTATAATCTTTGACCTTGTTGAGTTTTAGGTTTTTCAGATGCTCGCTGGTGCATTTTGCACCTAAATTTCAACAAACTTATTTAGGGGATTGGTTTGCACCGCTTATGATAAAAATAATAAAGTACTAATATTACTAGAAAGTTGTTTTTTATATTTTTATTGGTTGAAGCAAGGGAAAAGAAAATGACCCCTCTTGATATCTAGCAGCTTAGTATTCAAACTATATCTAGGTTTGAAGAGAAATCAATGAAAAGTTTGGATTAGCTTATAATATTCAAATTAGGGAATATTGGGCTTTGTCCTATTAGATCTTATGAGACTTGCCTCACTTTGATGGAACATCTGGTAGAAAGTTGATTGCTAGTAGGATATGTCCATGAGGCAACAATGATACATTTTTTACCCAATCATTGGGTGCAAAAATATTTTCACCTTATGGGACCCCTTCCAACCCTATAAAAGGGGCCAATCTTTGTGATGTTAGTTGTACTAAGTTTGCTGTAAGAGGGGAGGGACCTCAGAATGGCTCCTCAGATTTGGCCAATGATTTGGTGCAATCTGACTTCCCAAACTTTTATTATTTTCCCAAATATTATAAAAGAGTTACACTGATTTGAGGGGTTCCACCAGGAATCAACCAGAGTCTTTTGGTCAATTTTATTATCTTTTTATCCAAAACTCTCTTCTCACAATATTTGACTTGTAATTGTCCAGCATACCTAAAAAACATGAATTGATATAATATTAATGATAAATATAAATTGAGGATGAAAAAATATTAGTTTAGAAAATAAAGTCAAGGCTTTGCCCTAGTGTGGGTGAAGCCTGACAGCAACCAAAAAATTCATCTATTTTCATCTACAATTGCCTCATGTGTGGAATTTTTCTAGAATTACACCTTCATTTAGCTTATCTGTTCACATGTCAATGCCTTGTTTGACCATTGACAGCTATTTCATTACCACTGTGACCCTTTACTTAATTCTAGGCTATTAATTAGGACTTATACTTTGGTATTGATTTCTTTGATTTTAACCCAAATAAAATACTTGTTCAGTTATTATAAAAGGCTTGGATTGGATAATGGTTTGGGGTTATAGTGAGCTCAGTCAGGGGGACACCATCTGCCTAACACTCATTAAGTGTATGGTCTGAGTCCACAATCTTATCTAGGGGTAAGGTCCATGGATTGGCGCCTTTCTTTGACCAAAAGGGGTGTATTTGATTGATGTAGATTGTTGGCTGCAGCTGGAACCCTTACAATAAGTTAAGCATAGCATATAATATCAATGAAATAGTTTAACCAAATATTCTAAACAAAACACTTATCAACTACCTTGAAAGAAAATATAAGAGCGAAATAATAGGTAGAAAGTATTATCAGAAATCTATTGGAACTACCAATATCAGATCAAGTCCACAACAGTATGAGATCCTATAAGGTGCTATCTAAAGTGAAATATTTACATCATCATAAAATCTAAGGAATGCTCAAGAGGGATGAGAAGAAGTTTAACAAAAAATATAGCAAACGTTTAGATTCTTTTAAGAAAAAACCATATTAATGAAAAAATTACAAGATCATTAAGCTATTTTGAGATACTTTGTCTGGAAATTAATACTTTTCTTCTAAGATACAACTATAAAGGCTTAATTTAAGAAATTTTTACTAAGAATAGAAGGACCATATTTTATTTCAGAAGTGGTGTCCATTACAACTTCATGCTAATAAATCTGGATGGAAATCCTATCGTAAACCTATAAATGGAAACCAGTTTAAAAAGCTTGAGACTTTAAAAAGAGGACATAAAAATGCAAATATCTGAAGAATTTGATAAATAATATGATCAGAACATTATTAATTAACAACTTGTAATTCTATACTTTTCCATTCAGTGGTACAAAAATTTATTAAAAACATTTAAAAATATATTTTTAAAACTTGAAGTTCATCAAAATCGCTATACGTTATTAAGTTTGACAAATTATTTGGAATTGCTTAAAACTTGACCCGATAAACACACTGTTTTGTGGCCTATCGCGAAATTAACCCCGGATCGGATTTTGAGCCAGTAATCTTGAGCATGAGAATCAAGCAACGTTAGGAAGAATGGCTTTTGAGCCGAGATTCTCATTAAGTTGCAAAAGATATTTGCCAGTGATATACTCTATTATGAAAATTAGTCACGTGTACTATCTGCGGCTCTTGAAGACTGCTTGTACCATATAGAACACAAGCCTTTACATTCGCAGTGATTTTGATCCTTCTTGAGCTCATAAAAGTTTATAAATTTCGCTTACCTATCCAAACCATCTAGCTCAATGTCTTCCTTAGCCATAGGTGTTAAAATCGATTACAAAACTGAAAGTGATGTTTTGGTGGCTCAAGTCGAGAAGTTGGATCATGTTTATATTCTGCACATGGTAAATAAGGATAACAAATGCGACCTGATACCATTACTGCTTTACTTAAAGCTTTGGATGATATAGAGAATGATTTCGAGAAGGATAGATTGAAATTTAAGGAGGATGGCAAAGAAAACCATTTTTTCCAGCTTAGTAACCACTGGGAATGCCCATCATTATTCCAGTGGTCTTGATTTTTCACTTTTAATGTCAGGAAACCTAAACACGACCGATTTCTTTGAGAATTTTTATCACAAGCTTTGCCTTCGAGTCTTGAATATTCCTTTCCCGACAGTTGCTGCTATTAACGGACATGCTTTTGCAGGAGGCATGGTAACATAGTTATCACTTTTCATTAATTCGCTATAAGATGCTTGCGCTGTGTCATGATTACAAGTTGATGCGCGAAGATAGAGGGTTTCTTTGCATGGTAATTTGATCTTGTTGTATATTAATATTATAACAGCCTGAAGTTGACCTTCCGGGGGCGTTAAGCCCTGGTATGATGTCCATAGTAAAATTCGGAGTACCCAATTTAAAATATGCCCAAGATATAATTCTTCAGGGAATACGCATTGATGGGAAAACAGCCTTAGAGAAGGGCATTATTGACGACATTTGCTCTTCAGAAAATCTTCTCCGGAAAGCTAAAGAATTAGCCTTAAAATGGGCTTCCAAATCAGCCAAAAATCCCACCATCTACAAACAGCTCCGACTTGAATACGCTCAGAGACAGTTCAAGCTTTACAAAAAGGTGGCATAGGGTTTATTCCTAAACTATAGCCTTTTTTGCTTTTTTGTTCCCTCTAAAGTGGTTCTAGGTTGAAGTCTTGAGTTTGAGATCTTTAAAGCCAACACTTTAGGAGGCTCCTTAAATAAAGGTTGTGGCCCCTCACATACTATAGCTATAATTCTCTAGCTGTTTTGACTGGATTTTAAATTCCTTAACTTTTTAATTATCTTTAGTAAAAACAGGATCAATTGATCGAATAACATGCTTCATTTTTATAAATAATCTAAACATTTAGTGCAATTTTATTTTTCTCTTTTCTTGGATTCTTATATTATTGCTATAGTTAGTTTACAATTGAATTATTCTTTCTGTTATCTATTATATCCTAAGATTGCTATATCTAATTTTTTAAATCAGTGTATTAATCTGACTATTTGACATGGTTTAAATGCACGCAATTCTTTGTTCATACGAGTCACTCTGTATTTCACACATTATGTTTAATTACATTAACAGTTAACTGGCAGTGTTTAATTCAATCCTAAGACGCTAATCCTATTTTTAGCAAAAATATGCAACTATATCAGACTTAATTTCGTGTATTATATGTCTTTTTGAGTATTATCAAGTAATAACTTTTGCTTATGATTTACTTTAATGTTGATTTATTGCTATCTTGCTTTACCACGTTAACCAAATATCTCAAAAGATAAAACATGTAGTTATTTTTGACCGGTTGAACTTAAATAAGCTAAAATTTTAGCTTGTCAATTTAAGTTCTTCTTTAGAATCAAATTGCTATTGTTGTTTTAAAAGTTTGCACGAGTAGATACGCGCAAATTTCATATTATTTTTTCAAGAAATCACATTTAACCGCTTCGAGCACAACAGACTAATAAAAAAGGAACATGCAACATCTGACTAACCCTGCAATAATCTGTTTGGCTACAGCATGTAACAAATAACTGCATAGCTAAACATTCAACTCATTAAGCTAATTGACAGTTTAATACACTATAATGTAATTTAAATACCGGATATTTTATATCTACGTAGATGATATATCATAGGTTGGACTATTCCAGTGCACAAAGGGTTAGAGCTGGTGTATTCAATAGGATAGCTTCATTGAACTTTTTAGCAAGAATTGTAAGCCACAGAATTAATCTTATTTAAAAAATTTCTTACGAAAATTGAGTGGACCGTTTATACTAAATCTCTTTTGTAATTTCACTGCCTTTATAATTTATCTTACTATGCCTATAAATAATTGAAGGAAAAATTAAATGTTACTAGTAATAAGAACTAGACATCAAATAAGAAACTCACTACTGAACATTAGAGTTATAGGAAAATTATCTGAACAGGTATAGAATTTACATTTGCACATAGAAATAAAGTCGTAAATAGAATAATTTAGGCTGTGTAAATTTTAGATTAGATTTATAGATAGATTGGTATCTTTTAGCATGAACAAATTTTGAAAGGTGTTGATATAGTCAAAAGATCAGTCACCATTCTGCAAAATTACATTTTTAACTAAAATAAAGTTTATACAATAGCTTAGGACAAATAACAGTTATATCTATAAAAAAGCCAAGTGTTTAGATAAGCTATTAGCCAATAAGAGTTATTAGCAAAATTATTGTCGTATGACATCAGTTTCATAAATAAAAAATATATACATGGAGTTGATATATATATTTAGTATTCAGGAACCTAAAAATGTATAGAACTGACGTTGGTATGTAAAATAAATAGACTTTAGAGATGACTATACAAAGTTTTTAAAGTCGTAGCTTTATGTATTACAACATATAATTATTTATTAACAGAAACAAAAGTACATGGATAAAAGGTATAGGTTGCCTTGATTCTGATGTTGTTTATAGGTTTATCAAAAATTTTAGATAGTTTATAGTAGATTTTGTAACTAAACTTATATGTAACAAACTTTCTTATATCTTTAATAGCTATTATGCTTCTTAACTTTATACAAAGAATAAAGTTTAATCTATAAGATAATTTAACTTTAACCGTTTATCAGCAATAATATGTAATAAAAGTGAAAAGATCACATAAAAATATATTTGAGGTGGGTCAACCTTGGGACAAATATACCACACCAAGAATTTTTCTAGCCAGTACAGGTTTCAAACTCGAAACCTGCACTAGGGTGGAAGCAGTTTTACCTGCCAGGCTATCTTTAAAAAAACTCCATACTTTATTTAAAAAATTAAAAGGAAAGTAAGAGGGGAGGGCGGAACACAGGCGATTTGGCCAAGGATAAAGGACTAGGAATTTGTGCCACTAGGGACCCAGACCCCCAACCATT